>JAQIWP010002138.1:0-11975 GCA_034695525.1 Euzetes globulus
CCCACCAGCACTTTTGGCAATACCCCCCGCAACCTCCCCCCTGAAAAAATTTTCATTGGCCACCTCTGATTAAAATAAAATGTACAATTTTCATCAATATAATTTTCTCTATCGCTATCACTATTTTCATGAGTGGTTCAGTGGATGGCCCATAGACAGTCAGAATTGTCCATTCCGTTCAATTAATCAATGATTTTTGAATTTTTTGTTGTTGATAAATATAAGATTATCACTAATGAATTAATAAAGTAATTGAAAATGTAAATTTGGTCATTTTTTATTTTGTTTGTTTGCAAAAATTAGGCTCAATGTTTGAATTAATCTGAAAATGAGCTTCAATTGAATGAATGTAAACGAGAAAACGAACTTAAATTATTAGAAAAGTAAAGAATCGAATTTCAAATAAGATTTAATCTTATTATCTCTTTATTGCAATCAATTCTATTGGTTTTAATTGAGTTCTACTTATTTACTAGATTTAGATTATGGCTTTGATTACATTAGTCTAGTTCTTTTTAAGGCAACAGACTACTAGTTTAATAATTTTCAAGTTTAATATGATCTGTGAAAAGTGTTTTTTTAGATAAGTTTGAGAAGAGCTGTCTCACTTAGTTCAATTATAATAATACTAATGGCTATTGAGTAGCCAATAAATAGAATTAGAAGAGGTCCTCTTATATATTTATCCAGACTGATTTGGCTTTCGAACTCAGAATTGTCATCCATTGGTTCGTATTGTTTAAGTGGATCATATTTTGCATAAAGGTCAGACACATCCAGCACCATTTGATAATATCTGATTGCAATCCCGCTTTCAATACAAGAATTTAGGCTAAAATAGACAATGGTTTGGAGTAAAATCTCAAATACAGTAAAAACTATTCAAATGAAACTTACATTTCATATATTTGTCTGTAATGTGAATGAGTTTTAGATACATAAGTGAAACAGAATTGAGGGCTGTATTTGTTTTCTGACTCCATTAGATTCAGATCAGGTCGTAATCGCTTGAAATTCAAAGTCGTGTAGGTTTTAGTTATAAAAACTGTTTTCCTATTGAACACATCCATTAAAATATCCTGGGTGAACATCTCTGTAGCTGAAGTCGACTCGATTTCCATTTTATTTTCATATTCTTCAAGTCTTTTATTCAATATTTCATAAACTTGAGGTCTGAATGATTGGATGGCATCCAAACCCTCTCTTCCAACGACATATATCTGAGGATTAGAGACGATGTCCTCTAATGTCTGAGCAGTCAATGAAGGCTTTGTTTTGAAATATGTTTTCAATAATCCAGTGTTGAAACAAAGGGTGAGAATAGTCGAGCAAATGATCCAAATGATCGCCACAATAAAAACTATCAAGCTATCTTTATTTATACGATTGAAAAGAATAGTAGTCTGCTGTACTAAAAGTTGCAAAATTTCACCAAGTATACTATTGTAGCTTAGATAACCATGATGAAGTAAATATATAATCACTGCATACCATATGAGTGCAAACAAAAGACAGATCCAAATCTAAACAAATGAAAAATGAAGTGATCGTACAAATCACTAAAAAAATTAACTGACCTCGGATGAGAAAAGTTTTAGGAAAGGCAAATATGACATATCAGGGTCAAATTTCAAGACACTCAATAGTTCTGTAAGATATTCCTGTGAAAGGGTGGAGTGGACCGTCGTTTTCAGATTTGATTCATTGAAATCAAAATCAGTTATACATAATATGGATGAGTCCTATTCACAAATTTAATTATAAAAACAAATTTAATTAAGGCTAAAATACCTTGTTTGAATTGCAATTATCAATCAAAGTAACAATGAGATTTAGTTTACAGCGAAGGTATTCAAAAAGATATAATTGGAAGGCAAACAGAACCGGCTGTTTTTCAGAAAATAAGATTTTAAAGGTTTTAGTTAGTTTTGGTCCGAGTAATAAATAACTTACATTAGAAAAGGGTCCCACATTTATTTCTCCCGCTATTGTCAGATTTTGAGGACATTCGTGTGGAACATCCAGATCATAATATTGAATATTTGTTAATCTACCCAAAATTTTCAATAACTTAAACGAATCCATTTTATATTCTAGTGTTTAATTATTTTATTTTTTGGTTATTAGTACTAGAACAGCAAATAGAACCAGTATTATTTTATAGATTTTTGTAGAGTTTGTTTGAAACAATCAATATTTTCATGGAAAACAAAACTATATTTAGTAGATCCGAATCTTATTCAATACTTAGACAAGTTTTCTGAAATTATTAAATGCAATGAGAATATTGACTGAAAATTAATGATTAACTTTATCTAAAACTTTTGTCTTCAAATGTCTTATTACCGTATTACCTCACATAGTGCAGCATGCCGGTAGGCACCATAAAGCCTTTTTTAAGAAAATGGTCAATTTCACTTATACTGGCATGCCGCACTATGTGGGGTAATACGGTAATATAAAAGATTCGATTATCGATTCTAATAATAATTAATACAATTATTAAAAATTAATTTATTAATCAATAAAGACTATTAATTAGAATTATTCAAGATTAACAATTGAGTGTCTTTATTGAATATTCAGGCAATTAACTTTACAATCAACTGACATAATTGTCTCTTAATGGTTGAATTTATTATTAATTTTACTATTTTTATTTCGTCTTTTAACAGGGAATGAAAAATTCTAGGTGAAGGTCTAGAGTAGGACATTTTGGTGAAAGAGTCTAGGGTATAACGGAAGGCATTTAAAAATACTTAAAACGATAAATAAATAGGCTTAAAGTCGTTTTCAAGCCTAAAACTAGCTTTATATTGGCCAAGCTAACATAAAACTTCAAATTTTATATATCCATTAGTTTTCTACCTCTTATTTTCATGAAATAAAGATTTTAGTTCGTCAAAGGGTAAATCATAATTTCCTTTGACTGGACTTTCATGAAATGTTTATTGTTATTCATCCGCAAAGAGCTGAATTCTATCACCTAGACAGATGGGATATGGATGTCTAGCATAAAATGAAATTATAATGTATAGCAATGAGTGGCCATACATTTATGCCATTTTATATTAAAAGCTTAAACGAATTTAAGACAATCCTAACTAAATAACGTCCAAAATTAAATTTAAATGTATTTAGCGCAAATTTATGTCTGTTCACACATAAGTTCTAAAATGACCGCTCTCTTACCGTCCATTCCCTGTATGGCTTCAAGACAGGACTCATTTGAGTTTTAAGTGCCGAAGAAGACAACAGTAAAAAGTTGTCGAAACAATATTAATAATCAGTATTAAAATTTTGCAAGACCAAAGTTATTGATTTCAAAGTTGTGAACAAATTGTGAGTAAATTTCAGCATTCTTAAAATTTATCTTTTTATTTTTTCGATAATGAATGAAATCGATTACATTAATAGACAAAATAATAAACAAAAATCAGTTCTGACTCGAATGAGATGACAATTGAGAAATAGTACATTTGGTTAAATTACAATATTTCTGTAATTTATACAAAAGGCATTAATTCTATCAAAATTTAAACTACCGAATTCCCGCTAAGAAGATCATGCCGGTAAAATTGTCCATCAAAAATTTAAGCCGTGTGAAGCTTGATCATTTTTGTGCAATTTTTCGGAGGTATTCTGAGTCTAATGAAATGGAATATCCACTCTATTGACAAACTTCTCTTTGGGAGATTTTTTGAAAACTACCATGTACTGTCTAAGTCGACAAGTTTGACAAGTACAATGTCGTACGATTTTAAAATAGTAACTATTAATTAGCAGACATTCAAGAAATGTACAAATAATACTTTAAGCTCTTATTTGACTGCAAGTATTAAATATTCCAATTAATTAGAAAAATATGATTATTTACAGTTAATATTTGGAAGCGATAATCCACTTTCATATTTATCGTTTCATAATTTGTGAGCACTTAAATAGCTTTAAAGCATTCAAAGCCAAATCACCATAATATTGAATATTATCATTGCATAAGCTTAAATAAGTTCAAATACATTCAGATCTGTATAATTTCACCATTTAAGGGCCATGAATTTAGGCATGTGGAATTACAGTCTGAAATTATACAGATATTTAAAATTATAAAATGCCTTGTAGTACATCGTGCTCAGTTCAGATAAATTAAATGTTCAACATAACATTTAAGGTTCACTTTTCTTATACTAAATGTAACTGAATGTTTGATCAAAGTTTTAAGCTTATCTAGCCATTCACAATATATATACAGAGTTTTAAAACCCTGCTTGGTGGATTGAAGCACCATGCTTTAAATTTATAGTCGATTATTGAGTGAAAAGTAAATTTTTATTACAAGGGCTGACATCAGTTAACTATAAAAACATTTTTACACATAATTTCCGATAAATCTTTTGAAAGAATGAATAAAATGTATTCGTTAGAAACCCTGACAATTTTGTCATTAATGAATTAAAACAGCAATTTCCTTAGGTATATTTATTGTTTATACAAGATTGACAAAATTTATAATTAATAATCAATTTTTCATGACATTTGTTTGGGTTCTTATCAAAATCGTCTTATTATTCTTCAAACTGACGGCCGAAAAACCGAAAACAAGATTTGCTTCTATGATAAAAATAAATCTATTTTAGTTATTATTAATTAAAATTTTAAAAATAGAAATTCAACTCTTATTATAAACTCAATCAATTTTCTGAAAAAGTCAACCTGGTATTTCAATTTTATTATAACTTCATCAGATTTCAATGTAATTATCTTGGATCTGGGATTTCTGCTGAATTCAAAATTATATGAAATGTCAAACTTTTTAATTCGAAAATTATCCTGACTTTCTAGGAAACAATAAAAATAGACATCTGGCAAAAAATGCTTTATTTTTTACATTGACAATCTTGGTCAAACTTAAGTCGCAATAATTGAGTTTTTTTTTGTTTTCATTTTTTGTTCCGATGACTTGTTAGGGCCCTATTTTCTTCTATACCCCAATTCATAGAGTCGATTGAAATTCTGTTGCAGAAACTTTTAATGTGAAATTTCTTTATAATTTTAAAACTTTGAGAAAATTGGCTCAAAGTGTAATTACTACAAGACTTCTCGATTTTATTGTTTCCTGGTGATATCAAATTCCTGTCACACAATTGACTTGATGTTAAGATTATGTTTAAAAAGTTAAGTACTTCAGTACTTTCAAAGAATTGTTTGAATGTATGTTTTGGTCAAAAAACACGAATTTTTACTATTGTTTTCTTATACATACGAAAATGGATTTTGAAAAGAAAATTCTGAATAAAACAATTAAATTAATAAATTCTCAAACATTGAATATAAAAAATAAATATAAAATTAAAAAGAAACGAATAATCTTGCCTAAATACGAAATCCGATTTTAATATTTAAAATGAATGTTTTGGTTCAAGTTTTACGCTTTTCTATGATATAAAAGGTCCGGTCATTATATTGGATCTTTTAAAAAAAGGTGTGGCTTTATAAATGGTTCAGAAGGTGATGCGAACGATTGTTTATTTTAAAAACCCCGGAAATAAACCATAAAATCAGAGGTAGCCATAAGGGGGTATAGTATGTATACCCCCCCTGAGGTCGAGAATTTGCCAAAATACCCCCCCCCCTGAGGTTTGTGATAAATTGTAAGGGAAAAGCGCAGAGAAAAGGACCCCTCCTCAAAAATTGGTAATTTTACGGCTTATACTGAATTTATGTTTGGTTCAAGGAATTATAGTTTAAAGCTATTCACAATAAATATTTAATATCGAGATTTTTAGACCCTGCTATTCTTGTTAATAAAATAAGGACCTTCTATATCATGAAAAAGGGTAATTAATGCATGATTTTATCCCAAGACATAATTTTCTAAGAATTGGAGCAAATTTTAGGTTCGGGTTTCTCTCGAATTGGTTGACATTGAGGTCCTCTTCATAAGTATCGATGTTATATTACAATTGAAATTGTTAGACATTTGAACAAGATCATATCTTGTTGTTGGACTTCTCGTATTGTTTGTGTAATAACCGTTTCGTTGGAGAGAAGAAAATTGGTTGAAGTTCTTCTTTACACAACAAAACAAATATTGTTTGAAATAATTGCGAAACCTTTGAGAGAGAGAAACGTAAAAATTGAACATTAGATCAAATTTATTAATTAAATCTCCAAATCTTTACTCAAAATATAAGCATTTTTCTTGGAAAAGAAACATTTTATATTATCTTTAATAATTTAATATTAATACTTGATTAAGCTAATTCGGACAATATCACTGATTGCAATAAGATTGAAAAGATCGTGCTAATCTAAAAATCACATACTTGTCGATATAAAATCATGGTTTTCAAATGAAATGAAATTCAAATAAAATTTGATTAAAGACTTGCCGACAATTATTTCAGTAATAAATGTTTATTCTCTAGATAGTTTATTCAGTTGATAAACAAGATAGTTTATCAATCTTTGATATCGCAATCTCTAAGAAGATTTCCAATTGAATGACTTTCATTTGAAAATATCAATTTAACCAATTTTAAATGTCAGGTCTTTGAATTTACTTATAATTATTACATTACTAGACTTAAAAAGGAATAAATTAAGTTCTGAGTTCACTATAGGGGGGTAATCCTAAAATCAGAGATGGCCAATGAAATTTTTTTAGAGAGGGGTATGGGGAGGGGTATTTTGCCAAAAGTCCTAGGGGTATGTGGTAGGGTAAAACGACGGACGGAAATAGTGCCGGAAACGGCAAATAATCTTTGGTGATCATCGGTAATTTTACAGATTAAACTGAATTTAAACCAAATTTAAAGTTAGTTAAACTGATCTAAGCTTAATTTAACTGAACTAAGGCAGTAATAATAGACAAAATGGTTGTATCAAGCATTTAAAAATGCCCTCTTCTTATACACCTCTTCCTGTTCGAGATTCGAGAAAAAAATCGGCCACTTTCCTTAGGTCAATGACCTTGGTGATCACTGATTAAATGATTTAATGCTTTTGAATATTTTGAGTTATAAAAGAACTATTAAAAAAAACTTAATTAAAGAACGTTAGAAAAAACGTAAAAATTATGACATTTTAAGTAACTTTTCTAATCGGGTATTGGCTGTCATTCGATGTATTCGTTGATGGCTTTGAATCAACAAAAAATTGAATAAAACTTTATACAAGGTGATTAAATTACTTTGAAGGCTGATGACAAAAAATGTGAACACTAAACCAGCATAGCTAGATGACCCACTCGATTACAACAATGAGCGAAGACATAATCGAGGGTTGGATTGTCTATCAATTGATAATTATCAAAGAAAATTATGAAACTGTAGTTGAATGGGTTTACATTTGATGATTGACAAATTATCTTTCTCAATATTTGGCAAAAATCACCCGGTGTGGCATTTATTACAGATGAAATAAAATGCAGATAATTATTCCAGATAGAGACAAAATTCGAGTATAATTACAAATATTTGGAGACATGAAGTGGAAGTGCTCACCAAACTGAGAAAGAAGGCAAACAACTTGTTGATCAGATCCCTTAATAAATATAAGATTACCTTAATAAGAGGACATTAACTGTTAGATGATTAAGCCTAATATTTTTATGTCACATTTTCTGGAGAAGAGGTTTTATCAATATTTGTGAAAATAATTCATTTTAGATCCATTTAAAACTAATATTAAAAATTGATAAAAATATTTGCTATTTTATAAAATCTATGAAAAATAGAATTACCAAATAAATAATATTTTAGGTGCAGAAAAGCCCTAAGAGTATCTGTAATGTGATCAATTCTAGTGAATAATGACCAATTTAAAATTTGAACCACATTCGAAAAGATTGTTGATAAATATCCATAGCTATTTGTAGAACAGAATAAAATCAAAAATCAAAATGTTCTTCATCACCATTTTACCTGCTTAGGTAACTCAAAAGTCATCGCATGTCACCTTAGACAGTATCTGAACACAATTCTAAATATTTTTGATATTCTTAATAACCAATTGAGATATAATCGAAACTGAAATTATTTGTCCACTCATTGTTGAGATCTGATTGTGCCCTCAGTTTGTGCCTTCACATTTTTTGTCATTACATTTCATCTGAGAATAAATAATTAAATGTACTATGATGTTTCTAATCAGAAATCATATTCAAAATCATCAAGACAATGCTGAAACTAATGATATTGTATTCTGAATTCTTAATATTATTATAAAATAAGAGTTAAAATAGAATTTTGCAATATTTTCATCTTATCTGTGAATTATTGCGAATATAATTTGATTGAAAGCCAATGAATAACAAAAATACAATAAATAAAACATATCTTTTGCAGAGATTCCAGAAATATCTCAAACATATAAATCATTTCAATCTTAGTTTCAATCGAATGAATGCATTGAAGGAATAAAACGTAAGTCAAATACACTTAACACAGTATTAATCGAAACATTTCGGAGACAAATTCAATGCTTGATTTTCATTAGATGTGTACTTAGGGATGCAAAAATAGTAACTATTTCATTTTTACCAGAAATATTTACAGAATATTTCTCTATGGGAGGTCTACATTAATAAAAAGTTAATATTATTCTTCGATAATTACTAAAGAAGGTACACACTAACAAATATTTAATCTTTATTCAGGGATGAATTTAAAGTGTAGTCTTTTAAACTTTCTCATAATAATTACAAACAATTTTACTCTCAAAAATTTGACATTATTTTCACAAGTAGGATATATAGTGTTTTTTTTTTGTTTTCTTCATTATTTTTTATAATTCTAACAATGAATTAAGTAAAATGTTGAATTACGTTTTCATGTTTTTTGAATGGGAGGTCCATATTAAAAATAAATTTAACTTTAAGGGTCAATTTAGCTTAAGCATTAATTTTAATATCGCTTAAAAATACCTGTTTTTCAATAATTTTTTTAAAAAGAATTTCTTTTGTGTACGAGTAATATTTCTTGAATTACATGAATTCTTGTATTTATGAGAAAGTTTCTTTTTGGCATCCCCTATATCTACTATCCCTATCCCTATATCTACTAATGGATAGAATATTATTTTTTCCCATCAAATGCCTGAAAAAACAGTGAAGACAACAACTCATTTGAAGAGATACTATAACGTCAAATGTATGAATGAAAAACACAAATAAATTCTCTTCTAATGGACAGAACAAATGTTTTCACATTATGAAAGATAATTTTTTTGTTGAAACATATTGTGCTTGATTCGGACAAAACACGAACAAAATTGATGTCAAAATAAAATAAATTAACAAATATTTGTCAAAAAAAAAGAATTACCTTTTATTCATCCAGCAATAAATCATCCAATTATACTAAAATTGAGAAAATAATTGCATCGAATTATTTGCCGTAAAAGTGTTTGATTTGATTTTACCATTGAATTGGACATGGCTAGCCAATAAATGCCTAAATAGATGTGCTGAATATAAGGGAAATGGACCACTTCCGGAAATTTGTACGTGTACAAAAAATATAAGTGATACGGTAACCTATTTACAGGGATATCATAATTGAATAAAAGATATGTTTGACGAGAAATTTTGACAAATAAAATATGAGGCGACAGACCAGCAAATGGCAAAGATAACCACCACAACCATAAGCATCCGTACAATCTTTCGCTTCGATTTTATCGACTCTTTCTGGAATTCTGTGAACTCTCCGATTCCTTTGTGTCCCCACAAGACTCTGGCGATCAAAGTATAGGTAAAAGCCATCGATATTATTGGTACGACGTATGTGAGAAGAAGGAAAATAATGTTATATCTGCAAAATATTAGGTTTAGAGTCAGTCAGTCGTCACATTTAAATGGCATTCAATTTATTTTCATTGAAAATCAATGGTTTATGTCTAGCAGTGTTTGAATTCTTGGCTCAAGAGTTTTAGTCAGCTTTCATGATTCAAGTTGCAAATGAAAAATTTAAAAAGATGTTCAGACATTCCATTAATGTTTAAACATACCATATTACCCAGAATATAATACCATGGTGGTATAGGTGATCATCAATCCTATAAACAACTTTCTGTTGAATAAACAAAAGTTTATAACACGTGTTGAAAATTTCAACCGTATTTATTCAAACCTTTAGCTTAAGAAAATTCAATTCTTATATTCATTTATATCGCCATGGAGGTGTACTCGGCATATACCGCAAGTATCATGAACCTCACTTTTCTCCGTCATGGTATTAAATTCGGGGTAATACGGTAATAAACTCAATTTACTTGAGTTATACAGGTAGCAAATTTATTTTTTAAAAACGTATAGAATTTTCACCTCGTTGCATCCTATCCCCCTATTTTTGTATGTAGTAACATGTTTGCATAAAAACTAATTTTATCTTGTAAATAAGCAATAAATTACAAGCTTTTATGTTTATAAAATTGTTTCTATTAATTAGAAACATTGGGAACTCTTGACATAATAGAAGTGAAAAATGAACGTACATGTTATCGATTGAAGACTGTCCAGGGGCACCGTCCGGCCAAATCATTATACATAATGTTCTGATCTCTCGATTCGCATAACGATATGAAATTGTTTTAGAGTATAAAAGTGTTGGGAATGCGAACACAGTTCCGCACAACCATATTAATAATATTATGGTAATCGCCTTCTTCTTAGACATCCTGGGCTTCAATGGGTGGACTATTGCCACATATCTATCAAATATAAATTCAGAATAAGAACATGTTTTAAACAAAATCACACTAATTTTTATATAAATTTTTATGCAAATAAAGTAATAAATTTAAAAATTTTATTTCTATTTGATTTGCTTTTTCTGTTTGGAAAACGGGAAAAATAAAAGCGATTATCCATTCATTGAAAGGCATTATTTGAAGAATTTGATGAAAAAAGACTTCTGAATTCGTCCTCAAAACAAAGTATTTATTTGTTTGAGATTACACTCAGAGAGGAATATATTTTCTGAAAAGCGAATTGGAATTCCCTGGGGTGCTTACTTTCTCGCTATTTCCCGTATAAATTCATTTGTTTTATGCTTAATTTCACTCAATTTATTATTAATCTAGTTTGAAAGGGCAAAATTTCATGAAATGACTGGCAAACTGATGAGAGAAAGGAGTCTGAGTTATGAGATGACCATTTATTGAGGCAATTTCTTTCTCTATATTTTTCTCAGCATTTTTCCCAAACCTAAAATGTCATTTTGTCACAATCTTAAGGCAACATACTAGCAATATCCATCAGTTTCATCCCTGGATATCTCATAAAATGGATCTCAAAGAAAAAAAACTCTTAGTGAAACTGTTCTCCCAGCATATCTTAATTTATGAGCCATTAATTTAAGCCCTTTTTGAAAATGTATAATATACATCAAAAATTAATCAAATAGGTCAATTTATCCACTGTAATGAAAAATCTTAGGAATTGTAAAAATAAAAATCCTGAATAAATTGCCCTTTATCAATATTAGTTTTGATTTTGTTTAATATTGGTTTCATGGTAATGATTCATTTATAATGAAGCTTAAAATTATTGAATTACAGTTGGTTTCAAGTATTATTTTAATATAAAACAAATTATTTGTGAGTGTTTTACTTTTTTACATCTACATAATTGCGTAAAATATCTTGGTAAAAACTGATTCACTTATTAATTGTTCTATTGTTGGACTTTTATTTACAAAAGATGAGATATTTTAAAATTAAACTCAATAACTGTGAACCAATTGCGGGAATTTAAAAAAAATCGATTAAATTATTTACTAGCTTTTGCTCAATAAGAAAAGTGTTGAGCGTATAGTAAGATACGAGGATTTGACCACCGATTTGTAAAGCATCTACTTTTAAAGAAGAAAGTCCCATTTTTATCGGCTTATGAGCATGTTAAAGTACCTAGATTATTGTCTGAAATTCGAAAAAGAAGATTGAAAATATCGTGATTTGAAAGAAGAGATTTA
>JAQIWP010002139.1:0-11966 GCA_034695525.1 Euzetes globulus
GAGAGAGAGAGAGAGAGAGAGAGAGAGAGAGAGAGAATGCAATTTTGACCGTTTTATATACGAATGATTTCTTTTGATATTAGTTTATATTCCGCTACAAATCCTATGAAGAAGTTATGAAAGAAATATAGAAAAGAAAAGAAATTCTCTCAGATTTTAATATATATTGTATTTAAAAAGTGTTAGTTTTCTGATACAAACATTTATTAAATAAATAATATTTGGTCTCTATTTTGTTCCCAAAAGGCATTTGATTCGAGACAAGTATTTCTTCATCGATTCACCGCAAAAAGTGTTTCCATTTTCCACATATTTTGTGACCAAAATAGATGACAATTACAGTGAAGACTACTGTCTATCAGTGAATAGTAGTCTGAATACTGGCGGACACTTTAAGTCTCCGTCATGTTCGCCCACTCATACACCTCATGGCAACTCGACTGTTGGCACACCTATGGGTGGAACACCACTTGTGTCACCCTATGTCTCACCCAGAGGTTCGCCAACGAGAAGACAATCAATTTATGACTTGTTTGGCAAAAAAGTACTGAAATCCCAACAGAATGTCATCCGATGCCGGGAAATACCGGACGTCAGAATAAATGAGGCCACACCTGAGAACAGTCTGGAAAATGAGCCGACAAATGAGCCAAACTATCAGTCCATTAAGGGAACAAATCCTTCAGACAAAGAGAACACTTCATTAGGAATAAATTCAAACAAAAAGAGAACATTTCTATCATTTGTTAGTGATTTGAGTCGAACCTCGGATTCCACTCATTATAACAAATCTAATGATCAAAACAATGAACTAATAATCACAGAAAAGTTATCCCAAGGTCTGGACTCTAATCAGTCCTCAAAGGCGATAAGACAACAGAGGAGTCCAGAGAGGAAGAGATATTTGTTTTTGTTCTGTTTTGGACAGAAGAGAGACAATAAAAGTATAAATCAAATTAGGGTTAAATCCAAACGTGAATTAAGTCCACAAAATATATCGAATAAAAAGTGTATTAAACGGAATGCAAACAACGGAATAGAAGACGATATGATTAGTAAACAATATGATTCTGGTGGCGATGGTATGTTAGCCACCACATCCCACTCTCCCACCACTTCTGTCGTCAATTATAAGGAAAAACGAAGAAAACGTCACAGATTTTGCTGTTTTTCCTGTTAATGGTTGCTGGACATTATCTAAACAGCCATTGTTCTGTGGCCTCAATAACCATAACCATTATTAATCAAATCGATTGTCCCGTTATTGACACAAATTGTTTCAATTAATCAATGGCTTAATTCAATGTTAGATATAATTTATTTCCTCGTTTATTAGTCTTTCCTAATATTTATAACATTCATAGGTGTCATAAATAATTTTCTCTTCAATTAACTCAAAATTGTTCACAAAATTCATATAATATTTTGCCATTTATTTCTATTACTATTTTTTTTCTTCAATAATTTGGTTAAAACCCGGAAATTCTTCGAATTCTTTTACTCGGAATCGCCTTAAGTTTAGACTATAGGATGGCTTAACCCACAAAAAAAAGTTAGGAAATACTTCTTGACTTATATCTGACAACATTTGACCAAAACATTTGTCGAGCAAATCGATATCAGACGAAAGATATAATATTCCTCGAAAATGAAATCAAGAGTTTTATCAATAAATGCCTCAAAACCTACACAAACATGAAGAAGAAAACTTCGATAAAAATATTTTGCAAGACTCTATATCCTTATATTAAATGTTTACAAAACATAGAAAATATATATTTTTCTTCTTTTTTTCGTTCAGAAAACGCACTTTAAATGGGGTTTTAGTTAAAAAAATATGTATTCGTTTGAATGTTGGCTACAATAAAAAAAAGAGTGAAATAAATTGAGAAAAGATTGAACTGAAGTCTTATTGTAGGCAAAAGAGACATATCCTTCGGGGTCTTAACGTTTGCACACAGAATATATCAGAATAATGAGAAAAAGTTTTAGTCGTTTATCTAAATAAAGGATAGACAGCGCCTCCATATCTGATAAGGTTGTTCCACAGATTCAATAACTAAAGAAGAAAGCAATTTACAACAAGCTCAATTTGAAATGCATGGTGATCAATTCACCAAGAATAAATCTTGCAACAAAAACAACTAATGAATATTCACTTAATTTGCGTAAATTTATATAAAACTTATTTATCAATCATTTTATGGAAGTTTTTGCAATAATTTACTGATAATTACTGACACTTAATGGAAAGATTGCATTAGAAGTTGTAATTTGTTTCGGATATTAATTGATTTCTAACTATAATTATGAGTGAATGATATATTATTTTCATATTCACTGAGCACTAAGTGATAAAACATTAGATCCGAAAAACTGTTTTAACGTTTAATTACTGTTTTAATTAACAAATAGTTTTAAATGATTGTTAATTGCATTCAAATTGTAATAAAAAATTGTTTAATAAAATTCGCACTCATTTTGATATTATCTTGATATATCGAAGAGAATATCAGTTTTTCAATCTATTTTGTTTTGAATTAATGGTTTAGCTTGGTCAGAATTTTGTTGACTATTGGTTTGTGGGCCGTCTGTTCTATTAAAAGAATTTGATGGAAAAATCATTTATCAAATGCAAACAAATTTGATTTATTGAATGAATTATCGATTTTTCGTTGAAAGCGTTGTTGAATACAAACATATTTACCAATAAATTCAAACGTGAGGCCAAAATCATGTCCAATATAATAGTTTTCCACCATTGGTTTCATTATAAGCAATATTATAAAGTAAGTTTATAAAATTCGCCTAGTCATCTAGTGGAGGTAAGTCCAAAATTAAGTGGGATAAAATAAGTGTCTTTAGCCTTAAACGAAGGAAACAAAATTAAAATAAATTGATAGAACAAATTACTAATGTAATTAGTGAAGGATATTTAGTCTGCTAATAATTAAATTTAAAACAAGTTAATAAAAATAATCAATCCTCTTTTTATCCTCTAATAGCATTTCCCCAGAGTTGCCTCCAGAGGTCACTTCGGTTCCAATTAATTGAAGAAAATCAAAATCATTTAAATGTTCAAAACATTTATTCAAATATTGTGCGACATTTTAATCAAATATTTGAGACCATATTTGAGATCACAATTTAGATAACAGACAAACAATTTATAATAAATTAAATTTTAAACAAATTAAGTCTAACCAAAACTCAGGCATTTTATTGCAAATTATCTCTTTTGAAGATTTGAGTCAACTTTTTTGAGACTTTAGTAGAAATTCAATTAAGAGGTGTGAAAGTCTTTGAGAGCTTTGTCTATATGCAGTGAAAGACTGAGTTCTTCGCGAAGGAAAGGGTGTTTGTAGTCATCCAGGAAGAAACTGATCCGTTCCATATCGGGCGGACATTCTTTGGGCAGACAATCGGCAGGTCTTTGTGTGAAATAAAAGCCCTTATCTTTGAGTAGTCTATGAAATGAATTTGCATTGAAATGAGAAAATTGTCGAATTGGGGAATAGAGGGAATACCTATAAGTGGTTGGACTCAAGTTTATTCTCATCGGTTCGCCGCTGGACTCAAATTTGTTGGCCAGAGTCACATGTGATCCGAGCAGACAATATCTACAAAGAAATAATCGATTAATTGACTGTTTTGATAGATTTTTGATGGTTTGTTGAGCACCTGGGCATTTTCAGACCCACAATACCAGCCAAACAGCTGCCGCTATGCAGTCCTATTCTCATCTGTTTAATGGATTAAAAGAATTACTTAAAAGCTTTTCCTCGTTTAGTTTTTAATCATTTGATGTAATTTAGAAAATAGTCGATCATTTGGGAAGTATTTTATTCAACTTCCGAATAATGACCACAAAAATGTATTTTCAAATTTTATTACATTTAAGTGAAACAAAATATTTGATTCTAGGAATTATTTGGAGGACCTGTATTATTTAAATTAAATGGTAAAGGAAAGAACCTGAACAGTTTTGACATGCAATCCCTGTGGCTTGAAATTAGAGACCGCTTCCATCATCTTCAGGGCCATAAACGCAGCTCTAATCGCATGAAAAGAGCTCTCCATATGCAGACCAGACGCTACACAATAGGCATCTCCTATTGTTTCGGTCTGTAATCAGAATATGAACAAATCAGAGGACAACCAATCAAAGGAATGTCCACTTATGCAGACCTATGCCCAACAATTCATACCTTATAGACATTGATTTCACCACAAAAAGCATCGAATTGAGTGTAGAGTGCGTTCAACATATTTATTACTACAATAGGAGTGGCCGTCGAACAGATAGCTGTAAAACCTACAATGTCTGAGAAGAGCATGGTTGTGTGATCATATTGTCGTGCCTTGACCAGTTCACCAAGCCATAGCTTCTTGGCAACATTTGCTGGAAATATCAGATTGAGCAGATCGACATTCTTCTTGCGCTCGATCTCCACCGCCTGATTGGCCGACTGTATGGTGTTCTTCAGTTTATCCATTCTTCGTTTCAGACTTTCCTGTGCTCTCGACTGTTCTTCGATCAAAATTAGATCTCTATTTGAGGTAAATTCAGAACAATAGACAATGAAATAGAAATACATTTCTATAAATAACTATCGAATAGTCGAAAAAAATAGTTTCAGATTCGCTGATCTCTTCAAATAAACCGGAGTTTTATTTCAAGACATAACTCAACCCATACTTTAAGTCCCGATTCTTTAAGGAAAACTTTTTCTTTTATTTTCTATGCTATTATTTCGAGACTTTAGTCAGTGTTTTGTGTATATTCCGAATCAATTTAGATAATGGGCTGAATAACAGTTTATTTCCAACTTTTCTCTACTTATCTGCTGTTCTTTTCGTTCAAATATTTCTCAGATCTGTTGTAATGCTCTTCTAATAAGAGAGAAATCATTTCCGACCGATTGGACTAATAATAAACTAAATAACAAAATATAACTAAAATTTTCATTATATTAGATCAGCGACAACCAGGGTATGTGACTTGATATGATATAGATCAGACTTAACAAGTAAGAATTAGCCTTTTTTAAAACAAAAATAGATTTAGCTAGTGATACAATATAACGTTTGTTAAAGTGATGATTTGGCAACTCTTGAGTGGATAGGGAATACTTGGGACTCACCCGCTGGCCATTCCAGCTTTATATGAGTGCATAATAAAATTTTAACTCTCATGGCTTGATCACTATCGCGTCTGACTATCAAGTTGTAAAACTTTTCTGTTTCTATCTAATTCTGGGAATTGATTACAAGTTAGGAAATTTAGCTTTTAATATAACCCTGACCCTGTCTCTCAACAACAACAACTCCGATTCCTTAATTATCGTAGACTCAGAATATTCTTGATTAAATTTAAATACCTGGTGGCGTCGTGTATTGGGATATCAGAAATATAGAGGCCTCTACTGGTCATCGATTGGAGTCCTTTCACGATAGGTGAGCCCAAAAATAGTAGGCAATTGGTTTCAGTGCAGTGCATCATTTGGCCCTTTATTTCCATTCCCTATCAGAATCAATATTTGTCAAAACACAAGTATTAGTTATGAAAATAATTTTTTTATTACGAGATATACTGTTTATGTTTGATTGGCTTTAAAGAAGATAATACTAAGGGATGAAACAAAATTCTCAATCAATTCTCTCTTCAGGAAGCTTTTGAGGAATTGATGGCAAATACTTTTGTATGTCTCCTAAGATATAGTGTTTGGTTCAGACTATTTATCTTTATAACAAGCAAATTGTAGCGCAATACCATTTGATTGCATAGAAATCCAATAAATCGCAATCGAGTGTTAAGAATCAGTCCTTACTTTACGCTAAACACAAATATCGATGAATTTTGATCTTTTTTCGTTTAAGTATTATTTCCTTTTTTTATATCCAGATTCGATCAAAGAATACCATTTTTTCACCGGAAACAATATTTTCCAGTAAAGATATAAGTCAAGATTTTTAGTCTTTGACTTTAGAGCCAATTATCGAACTTTTATTTGACATCAAAAAGATTTTTCGACAATAAATCAATTGTAATAAAGACTGATATTTCACATAAGAATCAATAGATTTAAGAACTAATCGATTGAATTCACTCTTTTTATTTCACAAATTTTGATAGATAGGTCTAGATAAAAATAGTTATGATATTATCCTTTAATGTTATGATATGAATAAACAAATGACAATTATTTTCATATAAAAATTTATAAGATCTTTAAAGAATGTCATTCAATGAATTTTTTCAAGCGATTCAAAAGTATTAAGCCTTTAATTCGTTGAAAACAATCCAAAACAACGCAAAACAAAACATAAAATAATCTAATCGATGATTTTCCTGGAAAATTGATTGAAATCAGTCAGATCAGATTGTCTTTCATGCACAGGTACCATGATGTGCAAGGTATTTGTTTCAATCTGATAACAATTTTATTTAATTGTTCTTTTAATGACTGTGAGAAAGATTTCATTAAAATTAACGATAAAGAACTTGATTGAAAAAATATATATAATTTTATTATTTTTTCAAAAATAAAGTAACCTTGATCAAATTAAGTTCATAGTCTGAAGAGCCGTTAAATTGATTAATGGTTTCGTTAAATTCAAAGTCAAGCAGATGTCTCAACCGATAGCATATCTGATTGGAGCGACACTCAGAGAAACACCCGTTGTCTATTTAGTTGTCCCGATTTACCCTTATTAATTGTTTCTTCAAAACTCATCCTTCAAATACTTTCATAAAAAAGAAAAGAAATTCGAGTTCAGAAACTTCTTTGATATTTGAGATAAAGTTTTCTAAAAATCGAAATCTAATTAATCGAAAATCCATTGAATAACAAACGGAAACAATAAAAACAAATTCAAAACTGATTTCTAACACATTTATACCCAAAAAGAGGTTAATTAATAAAAATATTTTCAGACTAATTGATGATTTCAAAAATGAGAATTTTTATTGAAAAGCGTCAATAATTTGTGTCGCTTTAAATGATTAATATACTTTTTGAAAATGGTGCTGGTAATTAGTTATTTTAGGTCTTTTCCAATCAATTTAAAATAACAATTATCATTAATGGTCTGAATTAGAAAATGCCTTCAATGGGTTATTATAGATATTGAATCATTTTGAGCCCAATATTTAATCAAAGGGTTTGATTTTAATTTGAGTTTTCATTTTTCCTCAAAATTCTTACCGTAGTAAAAAGATTAATTAGCTATAATAACGAGCACAAATACTAATTAAAAGTCAAATCTAGTAATTACTGGTAGAGCTTATGGCAATCAATTTTTATTCAGTGCTTCAGTCTTACGAAATCATTTCACTTTTAACGACGAAAATAGATTTTTCGATAGATTTTTGTAGATTTTTATTTGTAGAACCAAAGCCTTATTTACAGCAAAAGTTGTTTCGAAATTTTGTTTTAAAGTAAACATTGAACTGATGTCCAGCTTTTTGTTTGTTATTTTCGTCATTAATTTTAATTAATTTTCAACTGATTTGAGTCCAAGATTTCTGTCTAATATTTGAGCCGATCTTAAGAGAGATTAATAACACTTTTCTATTAAAAGATTTAAACGCTTTTTGTAACTTAAGGACGTCTTTAAGTTGTGATTAAAAACAGAAATTCACTTCAATTCATGAGAATTACCCAAATTATTATTGAATTTTGTAAAGCCCTACAATCAAACCCATTTTCAATCCAAATATTTGTTGAGCAAAGCGAGTTATTCTGAGTAGCCAAATGAAATAATAAAAGGGTTCCACTGTGTTAGCATTCAATTTCAAAGAAATCATCTGAACTTTTCCTAATCTTTCGAGCGTCTAACGTAATTACTATTCGCCAAAGTATTTCCTATTTATAGCCATTTTTAGACTCAGAGACAATTTTGAAAATTGCACCAGGGATGGTAACTGGTGAGATAAAAGGTTTGCAAGTTGTAATATACTTGAGAAAATGCTAGGTTTACTCTGGAAGCTTGTTTTTCTCAGAACAGTTAATTATAGACAACCTGTGAATAATAGTTTGGAAATCGGAATTACAATTCTTATACAACTGGACATCCCTGGTTAAAAACCGTTAAGGCATTTAATCAACAGTTTGATTAAAGGAAATTATTTAAGTGTGGCTCAGATTAAGTATTTTATTACAATTACGGGGAAATGGATTATCAAAAGTGTTTGGACTTAATTCGAAAAATTGAAGCAATACTTACGTCTAACTTGGGATCAGACAAGTGCTGATCCAATTGTAGTACAAACACCAGATTTGTTCTATAAGTGATTGATTGGAAATTGAGATCAACGGACGGCTGATTTATTTTGAAATAGTAGGACAGAGGACTGCCTATGGCTTTGTTTCTGTTTCCAAACATTCTCGTGAGTCCTATTATGGAGACAAGAATTGACAATATATTGGAGACAAATATACACTGAGAAGTCATATAAAACTATAAGAATCTATGAGATGTAATACAAGAATTTTGAGTATTTTTCTCCAAAATGACGGAAAGGAGAATAAAATAAGTCTTATATCGAAAAAAGAATAAAATTGAGACAAAATACTGTTTGAATTCTTCACAAGTAAAGTAAGTGAAGTGAAAGACAGAAATAATACTCAAAATGAATGGCTTTTCCAATAAAGAAACGCAACATTTTTCCGCAGATTCTTATATAACATTTTTCAGACGGAATGTATCTATAATTCCAGCGGTAATCCAACATATCTTTCACTGTCAGAGCACCTGATTCTAGACCACAAATGAAATGATTTTTCCAATTGAAATATTTTTGGAAACCATTGATTTGATCTATATTTAGTACATTCGGAAATAAAAGAATGACCAAGATCTCTACTGGAAAGTTAAATAAAAGCATCAGGGGGTACTTTATTTTTCAAGATATTCAGTAGGAATTATGAAATGACTTATTTTCAAAAATATTTCTGAATATAATTGAATTCTATAATTGGATGGGAATTAATGAGAGAATAGATTTAGTGATTTGAATAAAATTTTCATAAAACTAAAAACAAAATCTAATATAAAGGAAATTCAGCTCTGATTTAATGATTATTAATTTCCTCAGGATACATTCACCAAATCTAAATAGATTTGACACCTGTTTGTTAAATCTTTTTTTCAGATCAAATTTTCTATCTTTATTTATAAGAGAGATATTCCAGATGCAAATTGAAAATATAGTTTGGTTTATGCAAACTTATGACTGAATATTTAATTCCTGGGAGGTTTTATTCAAATTCTCAGACATAAAGTGACTCAAACTATTTTTATTTCGCACTAAAAATAACTCAATCTTGTAGTTTTCAATCTTGTTACTAATAATGTTTAATTCTTATATGTGAATCTAATATTTGATGTATTATCATGAAAGGTAAACCAGTGGGAATTGAACTAGCGTTATTAGCCTGGTTATCATTCATTTAATCATTTAGATAAAAATGAAAATACTTTTAACATATTCTTTTGAATATACTTCAAAACTAATGGGTTTATTGTTAAGTGAAAACTAATAAAATATTTACGAATAGAACCATTGAAATGAAGTTTTATTTCCAAAGAATGGAAATATTTATTTGAAATCTTGTGTTAAAAACTGACAAATATTTAAGAACTCATCGAAACGTAAATAAAGATTTACAGAAATGTATAGCTTTTTGAAAAATGGTGTTGTAATTCAGAAAATGCTTATAAACTATTCAATAGAGTACTCCATATCATACCTGAGCCAATTTGCACGAATTTGAGGTCTGTGTCACAAATAAAATGAAAGGGAAAGGCTCTGCTGAACGTCTGGACAGACATAAAAAGTTTTTGCGGTTCGTTCGACAGAGAATTCTTATATTGAAAATAATCGAAGTTCTGTTCATTTTCACAGTTAGTCCTGTCTTTGGTCTTCTGGTCAATAGTCAATAAGAAGACATACTGTCCATTACCTGTGCGTTGGCTAACATTTGCACTGATATTAAACATGAGTAATGAAAAATGACTGAAGAGTCCGCACATCGCGTGTGAGACAAACGCCGACACATTCTGTTGCGTAAAGTAAGTCACTGTCAGACGACTTTCCCTGTCATTAACGCTGACACGAATCGGCACTTTATGTACGTCCGAACCCCCACTACCCCCTCTTGTTGACCAGAAACTGTTGGGTGAGTCACAGTAGGCTTTGCTGGTTATGTCGTGAATGCTCTCAATATTGAGCATAAAGTCGACGAGAGTTCCGCCGAGAAATCGGAGAGCTTTGTGGTTGAGCTCAAGACAAGACCGGGCGTACTGTCGGCCACACTCTACTGCTAATTGGGTCCAATCCTGAATACCTTAATAGAAAGTTAAAGTCTTCAGTAATGGTTTTTGGTTAATATGAAATAATTACCCAATTTTTTGGAGAAACGTTTAGATAGTTCTTCTAATTCTTCAAATGAAGAGTGGTTTGAATTACTTCCAAAATCCAGATTATTATCGAATCGATTCTCTTTGTTAATCATTTTGATATACCGATGAAAATCAAAACCAGAAGACTTACTGCAGGATCAAAAACCAATTAACGTGTAACAATCGCTTGTTAGTCTCTAGTATTGTTACTTTCAGTTGCCTTTGAATTACCAGGCCAAATAAAAATCATTGAGCATGCTATTGAATTATCATCTTTGCTGACAAATTTAATGAGCTTCTTGAACAAACCATTAATAAAGAGCATTAACATATATAGTTTAAAATAGACTGGCTAAAATGTTTTTAGGAAAAATAATTATAATATAAGAGTTTTCGGATTATCTTGGTTGATTTACCTTAAAAGCAATTCTAAATTAAAAATAGCTTATTTCGCAAATGATAACTAATTTGAAATTAAAATTTGAAAAACTGAAAACTTTCATCGAATTCAAACAAAACAATTAAAATAAATTTACTTAAAAATTAAGCCAAAGTCTAATCCCATAAATTAGTGAAAATTTGTTTGAAATGAATAACAGAACTTTTACTTAATATTCATTTACTTTCGATTTTTAACGCTTTCCTTAATCAACAAATAAATTGTTTTAAACCTTTTAGAATGTTATACAAAAAGAATCGATTTTCAGATGCAATCAAATGATTTCCTTTTCGTTTACTTTTCTAAACCAAAACTTTTAGACTTTTAAATCAAATTCAGTCCTCAATTCCGACTCAAAGTTATGATTAATATCTGATGATTGACTTTAATAAGAACTCCAAATCTCATTTCATTTTTCATTTACGTTAAAACAAAAGAACTATTCCTTCGTTCCAAAGAAATAAAAGCAAAAAATAGCTTTGAAAACCACTTTTAAGATGACATTAATAACTTTGAAATATTATTCTATTTATTTGATTATATGGTTTTGAAAACTTTATTCATCGACTGAAGTCTATTCCGACATAAGTTTTGTTTTGACTGAAAATAAATTCCGAAATCATAAAAGTCTGCAAATGTTATGAAAAGCGTGTAATTCTCGAAAGTCTACTCAAATCTAATTTAAAGTCTATTTTATTTGTTATAATAAAAAGAAAATTTTTATCTAATATTTTAGTTGAGATCTTTGGTGCGAAAAACATAAAGCTTTCAAATATTTAAATATTTATCTAAGGGTTTGCTTTTTGTTGAATATTTTCAACGATTGCCACATAATTTCATATTAGCTAGATAACTTTTTGGAGATAATTTGAAATAATGCTCACATAGTTTCGCTCCAAATTCGATTATTCCTCCTTTCGATGATATCTTTGAGAATGTTTATGAAGTCGTGCGCCTATTATTAGATACAAAACGGCTTTAACACAGAATAGCAAATGAATTCAACATCATTTTGAACATAAATTTCAATAAAAAGGAGATTATTTTGTAATTATTTTTCTTCTGGCAAACAATAATGAGAGAGAAAGGGAGGGAGGGAGGGAGAGGGAGAGAAAGAGGG
>JAQIWP010002140.1:0-11964 GCA_034695525.1 Euzetes globulus
CTGAAATTCATTATATCATTGCGCGTAGCACTACATAGAGAGAGGGAGGGAGGGAGGGAGGGAGGAAAGGAGTGAGGGAGGGAGAGTGCAATATGACTTCAAAGAGCTCAAAATTCTATAAATATCTGATGTGATTCAATATTAATTTATACTTGACAATAATCATTGAGGATTTATTTTCATTTAATTGTGATGAAACTTATTATTTGTGCTAGGACAGGCATAATATATTAAATTTAATTCATATTTGATTAAACTATCTACCTACTACTTTACATTAACAAATATTTGAAATTTTAATAAATATTAATAAGTATTCTAACCGATGAAGCATATGATGAATACGAATGAATATATAGCAAATAGAAATATCTCGACCGGCAATGAATTGAAAATATCTTTTTCCTCTTTAAAATTTCCAATAAATTGAGTAAAATTAACCAGTTGCGATGTGTTATTTTGCGAATCAGTTAGATTTAAGTTGTTCATGATAAGTTATTTAACTTTTGCTTCTATCAACAGATCCATTTGATTCATATCTGGCAACAAATAAATATATATTTTAGTTTCACAACAAATTGAATCAAATGAAAGATTAAATTCAAAGATCAATTATTGTGGGAAGTTTATACCAGTCTTAGAATTTGTAAGATTAAAACTTTCTGTAAAAATTGCAAAGGGAAAAACAAACCTTTATATTCCCCCTTAGGTTTGGAATCTTGGCGACCCTTGCTTTTATCCGTAAGTATACATTAGGTAAGAACTTTCATAATATTAAAAATGAAATTCAAACCTTTTACTTCTTTTTAATTAAATTATCTAGTCTAAACCAGAGAAAGCCAATGAAAATTTTCTTAGGGAGGGTATGGGGAGGGGTATTTTGTCAAAAGTCCTGGTTGTATGGTGTAGGGTAAAATTGTAAACGGAAATAGCGCCGGAAACGGCCATTTTCTTCTAAATTAGGCTTATTTCCGTTATTTTTAAGCCTAAATTAGCCTTATAACATGTGAAAGGAAAAATCCGCAATTTTTGTAAATTAGAAATAATTTATAAAAACATTTAAATATTATGAAACAAATAATTTACTTGTTTCAGAGATTTTAAACAAATAAAATAAAAAACTATTTAATTTATTTATTAATGTGTCTTTGATTAAGTTTAATTCTCTCTCTTATTGAAAATCTAATCAATATAAATTTAAAAATTCACCAGATTCACTTATAAGCCAGTAAAAGTGCATCACTAAAATGATCTATATTACCTTATAACAACAAATTGAATTATTGAGCAACAATATATTATCAATTCCAAATTTGCCATTAAAAATGATAATTTGATACAATATAGTGCTATAAGGCTATTCTGCAAGTTTAAAGGCTTCATAACATAAAATATACAAAATGGCGGATTTTCCTGCCGCCATTTGCAAAAATGTCTAAGTTTTGGACATTACCTAAAAATCCTAAAATTTGTCCAAAATATGTCCGGCTCGTTTTGTTTGCCGGGGGGAGGGGGTTGGGTATTTTCAGTTTATGGAGGAAACGAAATAAGCCCTATTTTGGCCATCTCTGGTCAAGACTATTCAATAAATTTTAACTTTAACATACTCTCAAAGGGACATTTTGCTTATAAATTAAAACTTTTTAAATTAGTAAATAAAATGCATTTGTTTAGGAATTTTAGCTCATAAGTAAAATGTCCCTTAGAGAAATGTTATATTCTGTAAAATTCTGGAATCCCCAAGGTGGAGTATTTTCGGCATTTCCTCTTAAATATGACCACGCACTTAATTTAAAACTTATTTAATTAGTTCACTCACACATGAAATGAATTTTAGAATGAATTTCATCAAAATTCAAATTCAGTGAATAAATGGAAAAATGTAATTGTAGCTATTTAGGCAAATATTTGATCTTTGACAAATAACTCAAGTAAACCAAGTAAATGAAGGCTCACCCCATAATATGTTGCAGAAGTTTTGTTGGTAAAAATTGAATGACATATTAATAAGTCTTCTGTCAAAAAAATCAAAAACATTTCAATGAAAACTGAAAACAAGTGATAAATACTAAACGAAAAATCACGAACGCTTTGAAAAGAGTCTTTTCAGAGGAAAAGATAAGAAATTTGTTTTGACACAAACTCCGCACACATTCACAGAGATTTGTTGAATGCCAGCTATAAAGTAGTTTTTCTCATCACTTGTTAGCTTTCCATCGGAATAGGTATGCGCACAAGCTATGCACCAGAGCATACCCTTTACAGCGCTCTATCACCCAGAATACTATTTTCAATTATAATTAAAATTTGATACAAACGTTGATAGGAATTAATTGTCTTCATTTTGTGCTCATTGGTTCGTAGCAAACGTCTAATTAGTTTTAATAAAGATGATACCTTTGTTGAAATATTCAAGGTGTCCGAAATCTACATAAACTTATTCTGTGTATTGATTAAACAAGTAAACATCTAAATGTTAAATGTACACATATTCCTAGTAGTGCATGTTGACCTCTTGATATTTAATCTCTTTATCAATTTTCGAAAATCACATTAAAAACAAATGAATAAAATATTAGTTTTAATTAAAATAGTGTTCAATAAGAGTTTGGACCTAAGTTTTGAAGTATTCGAGGTTTGACTTTATGTCTGAGACCGCGAATGATAAGTTTTATTTCTTTAACTCAAGTTTGACAAAGAGATTTGTTATTAAGAGATCAACATGGACCTATTAGAAAAGAGTATACACTGTTTTAAATTAAGGTAATATAACATAAGCCCATTAAATTACTCAGGCGAATATTGATCAATTTTATCTTTAATGTTTTTGGACTATGAGATTCGGTAATGTTTTTAGAGCTAGTGCTATTAATGATTGAATAATATATAAAAATAGCATTAAGGTTGATAGATCTGAAATGTTTATGTCTTCAAATGGAAAGGCATCGTAAGTTAATATAAATTGTCTCAACACATGGATACGGCATTAATTTATTTTTTGATTGATCTATTTACATTTATATGCTATTGATTTTATTTTTGCAAAAAATGTAAAAGATGAAAAAAATTAATTGACAGTAATTTGTGACTAATCATTTGGTTACTGTATTAAACATTCAAATAATATATTAACCCTACATGTGCAAGGTTGCCCATTTTCGGCCCAAAAACTCAGTACCAAGTGTCAGCTTTAAAAAATCTGGAATTCCTCAACAAAATCAATGTTGAAAAATTGAATCAATCAGAAATTCAATTCATTTGATTATTTTGATTTAATTAAAAATTTGACAGTTATTCTGCAACTTTTCACAACTTGTAAGTACTTCAGTAAAAAACGTTTCACAAGCAGGGTTAATCAATTAAATGAATCGATTTATTAAATTTATACATTTGAATATCTCATTATTCATAAACTTTATTTGCTTGAATAATAATTAATAATAGTAGTTATAAAATTGAAAAGCTTCAAGTGAGGAACTCCAAAAGTTGAAACTGTGCTTGATAAGACTAACAGATATTTTATACTTCTAATGATGGACACTTATAGATGAAAAGTGATACTCCACGTTCAACTCCATATAAAATAGATCCTTATAAAATCATTCAATTCTTTCCATTCAATTCTTTCAAGTGACTTTATCTATAATTAAGCTGATTTGAATAGCTAGCTTGAATAATTTAATTTAAATGTAGATACAGTCAGACAAATTGGATAAAAAGGGAAAGGATCGGAGAGATAAAAGGAAATATATTTGAGAAAATTGATCGTGATCAAAATTAAAATTGGAGGAGTGACATTTATCAAAAAATAAAATAATGCCAATTACCAAACAAAATGATGACATTCGGGAATAAAGTTTTTAAAAAATAAAATTTGTTTTTAAATATTATAAATTCTGTTTAATGAAGGAAATTGAATTTTGATATCTTGAAATTAAACACAATGCTCTTGGAAACTTATTTAAAAACTAAATGTAAAAAATAATTATTTTTAAAATGAAAAACCTTTTATTTTTTTTATTCCATGTCAATCAATTTAAAACAGAGATGGCCAATCAAAATTTTTTCGGAGGGGGGGTATGGGGGTCTTTCTCAGACTATTACTATGAAATCCATAAATGGAATACTAAACAAATTGTTCTACCATTATATATATTAGAAAATTTGAAATGGAAAAGATAAAAAACAATAAAAATTTGCTCAATTGGGATATCATTAAATCAACTTGGCTATTCCCAACATGAATGCTAATTAAAAGGAATATTTAATAATTTTCAAGTTGAATTAATGAAGCACACTTTATTATATTCCAAAGTAATTTTATTTATTGTCTCAAATTTGAAAATTATATGTCATTTCAAGTGATAGTCCAAACACAGCATAGAATAAAAATATATGAATATAATTAAGTCAAATTCTATGATTAATAGATTATATTTCTGTAATCTTGGCCAATTATGAAATCCTTTCATAATCTTGTTAACAAATGACAGTCATATAAAAATCTATAAAAATTTTTATAAAATACATATAAAGAACTCTAAATCTAAACTAAAGCCAAATCTTGTTATTCATTCACAAACACTTAATCAAGGTCTTAATATCCAGTAAAATTGTATCAAAAACAAGGTTATCTTAAAAGAGGCTAAATGAAAGACCTAAAAAAGTGTTGAAATAGTCTATTAAATTTCAGAAATTATCAGAATGACTATAAATATGATAAAAAAAGTTTTATTATCAATTTAAAAGTTCAGATTCAACTCGGATTAACTTCGATTGCAGTAGAGGTATATTCCGCCCACAATCAGGGAAGTGGTGTACATGGTATAGTAGCTGTGAAATAGGCGGCACTCCTCCACATCTTGGCCAACAATGAAGTAGAGGGGCAACCAGGATACCAAGTAGGCGAATGTGGCGATAATTAGCATCTTGAACACCCAGTATGCGATCTGTATTCGTTGCATACGCTTCCTGGCCATCGGAATGGTCTCATCCGATTCCTTCAATAGGTGGCGCCGGTTGCCAAAGTGACAGTTGCGGGCAAAGGTCGGCCAATCGATGGACGACATATCGAAGTTGAATACCTTTTTCTCCTCTTTATCCAGTTTATTAAACAGTGCCACCAAATTGTTGGAACGGAATGTCCACTGACGCTGGGTGAAATAGCCCATCACTTCCAGTGCATAGTGCATCTTGCTTGTGATACGGACCATTCTTCAAACAGAATAATAATCTTACTAATAAGAATAAGATCTATATTTCCCAGGACATTATTTGGAAAATATAAATTCAATTTCAAGAAAATTCTGAGAAATATTCAGATTTAAATAATAATAATAATGTTCATCATGCACAATAAATTTATTATGTATGCAAATATGACTAGATATCTGATTTTGTTTTTTAAACATGATGTTTAATAATGAGCAAGAAAATTTATTTTATCCAAAAATGGCTAAAAAATGGTTCAATAAATAATTTGATATTTTCATATTTAAAAATATTTTCGAGCTCAGGGCACTTTTACAGGTGTATGCAAAAAGTCTGTAAACAACTTATTTATAAATCATTGGCTTTTATTCTTATTTATCGGCTAAAAAACTGTTCGTAATTCGAAATTATGTGATAATCGGAGAGTAGTCTAATAAGTGAGAGTAATATTATTCTGGACTTACATTCTTCTGTGTCCGCACAGCATTATAATCAGGTCAAGGAAGTAGGCGAACAGCCAGTGGGAGAAGAAGACCTTCAGCGGATTGATAACGGGATGTGCCTTAGTCTGTTTCGGCGGCTTAATTGTTGGCCGCACTGCGCGTATTGAGGGCGCCTCCACTGCTCCTTCGTAGCCGTATTCGAATATTTCGCCCCAGGTTATCGAGTTAATGTTGCTCGAGGTCACATTGTAGACTTTCAGGTTTTCTCCACTATGCAAATAAATTGACGTAAAATCAGTTTAAAAGTACTGCTTTTCATTCAAATAAATATTTTCAAATAATTGATTTTTAAAAAATTGCTTGTTGACAACAAACTTTCCTCTAATAGCAAGAATATCTTAAATAATAATTATTACTTTTCAAAAGAAATCTGTTCTGAGCTTAATATGTTTCTGTTTCTGCCAGTTTACAAGTAGCAAATAAAGATATCAAGGTTAAATCCTAAGAATAGTGAAAGATTCAAATTGAAATCTATTCAGTCATGAAAGAAAATAATGGCCTAGGTTCGGTAAAGCAAATTGATGGGTTTGAATCATTTTTCAAATTGGCTTTCATCTATCATGATACGTCACGCAAAAAAACCAAAAGGTTCTGGTTTATTAAAGTTGAAACCTAACAAAACTCATTAATTAGTGTCTGGAATATGAAATCCATAAAATATGTATGAATTTTGACAGAACACCAGAGATACCAGGCGCTTATTAATTTATATCAAGGTAATCCTTCTTATCTAAAATTTATGTTGATTATTCATAATTTACCAAATTAATATAGATATGGCCCTGTTCAAATAGGATTTTTTTGCTGAATTTTAAGAGATTAATGGCCTTGTTTGCAGACTTGAACACAAAAATGTTCTTGTTCTTGAACATCCCTGATATGACTCATACATATTTTATCGATCCGTAAACAAAATCCGTAAATCAAAAGCTGATAAGAAATAAATTGCAAAACTTGATAGGATTTGAATCATATTTCTGATAGAAAACAAAATTCTGAATACAATTTGAAAAACTACTTATCTATTGAATGACTAAAGAAGTGGAAGAAAAATATCAAAAAATAGTATTGAAAACGAAAATTTTATCTCAAAGTCAGTGGAGATAAGTATTCAAAACATTCATTGAGAAAATCCATATTTTCAAGTATTCAATGACAGGTCATTCTTAGATTAAAATCGAAAATATTTTGCCTTGATACTGAATAGAATTTAGGCCAAGTAGAAAATTACATTAAAATGAAAGTATCTAGTCTGATAAAAGATAAACTTAGGATCAATTAAGCATGGTAGCTAACCTTTTATCGGTAGCGGTAGCCCAGGCCACAGCGATCATGGCATTGGCCACTTTGTCGACGGGCACGAAATCTGTCTTGGCATAGTAGTTCCAGTTGACAGTCCGAAGAATGCCCAGTGCGGCCAGAATACTGATGCCCGACGGCCCATTAACATTATCTATCCATCCGGGCTTTGGCTCAATCTCGGCGTTCACAACAATTGCCGGCCGGACCACCGCTGTCGGGAACGACTGACATTCTTCCAGAACCAGCTGTTCGGCCAACGCCTTGGTGAACGTATATGTATTAGGACGTCCTTCTAGCAGATGATGAGTTAATTGGTCCAATGTCTCAGTTGGTAACCATCTAAACATCGATTAAAGACAGAACTTGAGCAAAAAAAGTCAAGAATAACAGCAATTTCTTCAATAAGTTCATCAAAAAACACAGTCTATCATCAGTTTAAGTAATCGGATTTAACAGAAACACCGACATAAGAGACAGCTTTGATCTGCACTACAAATTCTCTTGAACCGAAGGTAGACTGTATTTTTATGAAATAAAGCTTATGAAACTTTTAAAATTGCCATGGTAACTTACTTGGCAAACTTGAGCAACTCGGATGGATTGGTGGCAACTTTATAGAACTGTTCATCAATTTCCTGGCGCTGGCAATGACTGTAAGCAGTGGAACAGTGGATAAAACACGACATGTTTTTTATTTGTTGACACAATTCAATGACTTGTTTGGTGGCCAACACATTGTAGTCTAGACTTTCTCTGTAAATAATCCAGGCAAACAAAATTATTTAAATATGCTTCGAATTCTGCTTATTGTGTAAACAAGATGAATTTTACTTGCAAATTTTGTTTTTCAAAAAATATTATTATAAAAGATGAATATGCCTTAATTATCTAACTTTCTATAATATGCTTGAAAAATAAATAGACTTTGTTAACTTTTTTAAGTAAATAGTTGAGCCAATTATTCAAACAAGTTCAATTTTCAATTCATTAGTTATTCAAATAATTTACTGTTTGTAACCGAAAGTCTAAATTTTTTTTTTAGGAATTCAGCGAGTTCTTTTTTAACAAAAATCAAAAGAAGCTATTAAATTGAAATAATGCGCTTTTGAATTCAGAATTTCCGGGAAACTAATTTTATTCCAATTAGAGGAGTTTTGAGTTTGGTAAAAAACCGAATTACAGCAAAATTTGGCTGAAATTCAAATCAACAGAATATTTTTGAAGATAACTTTTATGTACCTAATCAAGTACATAAAAAACCCATAATTATTTTAAGCATTGATCAGTTAGAATAAATTCAGAATAGCTACCAATCAGGTACAGTTTAAACTGTAAATTTTAAAAGCCAAGGAAAATGTTCAAACAATTCAAAAAAAAACTTTCCAAAATAATCTATCAAAACATCGATTACTTATTACGTCAAACCAGAAGACAAGATGTGCGTAAAACATAACTTTCTTATTTTGAAAGAATAATCTTGTGCAAAAACATGCAATTAATAAATTGATAGACAGTTTACCACATTTTAGAAGACTTTTTTGAAAATAAAACTTTGAGCTCATTCTTGTTTGTAATAAATCTTTCAATTTAGAAAACATTGTGGAAAATTATAATTTGCCCTGTTGAAAATCATCTCTGCTTCTCGATTTAATTAGTTTACTCTATTATGTTGTCTAGTCAAATTATTCTAACTAATTTATCTTAATTAATCGAATTAAAGTTGAAATTTGCCATACCGTGCTTATAATTATAATTGTGACATAAAATTACACGGTATAACCCAGGTAGAATTGAATCAAATAGCTAATTTTTATTCAAAATAAAGATCTAAAGTTTAAAGTTACCAAAAGTGAAAGAAATTTTAATTAATTAGTTAGATGATTGTAATTAACGATAAGACAAGTTTATCCAATAAATTGGCCTTGGCAATCTATGTGTCGTTAAAATTGACTGATTTATTAGATGAAAATGAATGGATTCTTAGATTTATTTAATTGAACATGGAAAATCAATATTGAAATATGCAAATATGATTTTCCCTTGAGAGGCTTTCGCAAAATATGAGGCACTACTCTATTCTCGATACAACTTTTCCGACTAAAAAGCAAAATTAAAAATTCAAATCAGTTTTCAATTAATTAAGTTTGGAAAAACTTTTTGATATTCATATACTAGTTTATTTTGAAATATATTGAAGTTTTCCTCAAAACAACTCTTAATCTTGCAATTAATCGATTGTTATTTGAAAAATTGCAATTTTAAAGTGCTAATCAGATTATTTTATCGATTAAATTCAGGGCCAATTGAAGAAACAAACATTTCTTGCCAAAAAAAACCAAAGAAAGAAGTTTTTTTGAAAAGTTCAAGAATTTTTCAACCAAAGAATTTCCAGACATTTGAAACAAACAAAAAAGTTTGAAATAAAAGTCATGTTTTTATTTATAATATCGGAAGTGTAGTTAAGAGTAAGGATAAGTACATAAATCGAGTCTATCCTTGGCTTAAGAGTCAATAGAGAAAACAAATCGAAAATGTTTAAGAGATTTGTCAATTATGGGATGATTTCAAAATTGACAGCACCAAGGTGAGCCATCACAAAAGAGCATTGAAAAAAATACGCAAGAATAAACTTTTGTTTCATCTTTTAAAAACAAAAATGACCTTGAATGTATTATTCTTTTGAATCAATTAATTTGTCAAGTGGATTAGAATGTTGAGATTGGCAAGCAATTAAAGACTTGGTTATTCTTCCATTTAAATAAATAGGAGTGAATAGAGAGCCTGAGGATAGCTGAAAATAATTGGAATTAGAGCCTAATTGAAAATAGAAATCGATCAGCACTTTGACGCACAGGAAGTCCATGACTACACATTTTATTCGATCTAGCTCATCAGAGCATGAAATCAATGACCTTAATTAATTTTTATTATCATGCTAATTCAATTGCCCTGATCTAATTAATTACACATTAATAAATAAATTGGGCCTGAATAAACAAAAATCATTCTTGTTATTTTTCCTGGAAATATTTAGTCAGCTATGACATCTTGTTGAAAATAGAATAAAAAATTGACCAGACTCACTTTAGCGGAGCATCAAATCTGACAGAAGCGGCGCAATGGAAGACAACCGACACGTTATCGATAATGGACTGGCGGTCGTCATCAGATAAGCCAAGACTAAGTTTTGTGATATCGCCCTCCACTGGAATCACCTTCTTTTTGGCAGGGTCATCTTCGTTCAGTATAAATGAGAAGGGCAATGAGTTGAGCATTGATGACAGGCGCTTATTGCTGGGTATATCATTTTTGGAACGAATCAAGACATAGATCTTTCCGATGTTCGGACAGGAGGTCAACAGTTTAAGTAACAGTACCTGGATAACAAAGGTAATTCAATAATTAGGTTGAATTCTACTTAAATAAGCTAGCATATTTTGATATTCAATAGTTTTTAAAGACAACAAATAGAAATTCGTACCTTTCCAATAAAACCGGAGGCACCGGTAATCAGGATTGACTTTTTCGCGAAAAAGTCTTTAATCGTTTTGTCGAACTGATAATCCATTCCTCTGTTCCTTCCTTTCGTCAATAGATTCCAGGAATTAAAAGTTGATTAAAAAAATTATAAATAAAACCAAAAATAAGTTAAAAACTGAACTAAAAATTAAAATAAAAAAACTTTTATGATTTGAAAGAAAAGTTCCAACACTTAGTTAATGAACAGTAACTTTCACTGTGACAGAGAGGACAGACACCTGAGAGGATAAGTAGCGCACTTAAAACTGGAACAGTGAAGTGATTCTGTGCTTAACTTAGAGATTAGTAGACTCTCTGCACTTTTATTTAAAAATAAATGCATTGAAATCGAAAGCTGAGGAAAGAATCTTATTCTGTGCGCATTCTCAGCCAAATTCAAGTTGCCCAAGGTCACAATGCTGCATAAAGTCTCACTATCTTTTCTATCTTACATCCTGAATGGCAATCTTCTAGGAAAAGTCTATTTTTCCAGCCATTTGCTTGTAAACAATAACTTCAATTGTATTGTCTAGACAGACAGGATTAAGTATGTCTAGAATAAATAATTTTTTAATATCCCTATGATAAAATAATTAATTATTTTGTTCTGTAAAATGGGGGACAAGAACTTTTTGGCGTTTATTTTATCCAAAATTAGATTCTGAAAATTCTAAGCTTACGTAATATTAATTGCTTTTTGCGAGTTTCAAGGCTAAGCTCTTTAAAATAAAAAAATAACTTGTATAATAAAAGTTACAAATTTAAAAGTTAAGAGGCTCTCTTAAGTTTTTATCAAATAATCTTAAATTCAGTTTAATTTTTCTTAGTTTAAAACCATAGCCACTAGTGTTGTCATTACAATTTTATTTTATGCTTGACAACCAAGACTTACAATTTTTGTTTGATTATTTTTCATTTAAAAGTGCACATTATTAGTAATAATTTATTGCATGCACAAATAAAACTCAAAATATTGACATTCAACATCTCACGTACAATTTAAATAAGCATGAGCTCTAATTAAATGGCAAAGGTCGGCCAACGCTAAGTTTGAACCCCAAAATTAAGCTATTAATTTATAGCTAGTTCAGGGTTATCAAGGTGTACTTGATAAGCTTACGAATATTCATTCAGAATGCAAATTTCCTTTTGTTTGATTGTTTTCATCAAATATTTTACTACCCTAAAATACCATTTATACCCGCACCCCGCGTATAAATTGCAGCCTTAAAAATGTGATTATCTTAGAAACTTTTTACCAATAACAAACAGCCCGCATCTCGCAAATAACCTGCATATTTAAATATAGAATAATAGTATTAATCCTCCAATCAGAGGGGATATTATTTGGGGATTAGGATTAGCCTGAACAGATATAATATAATATATATTTGACAAAATTTGTCTTATTTATCGTTAAAATCTGAAT
>JAQIWP010002141.1:0-11961 GCA_034695525.1 Euzetes globulus
AAATTCGATCTTTTCAATTAAAATTTTCATCAATCGCTACTCAGAATTATATTTTCATTAATTTGGTTTCCATTTTATTCTTTTTATAACAAATTAGATGCTCTGATCATAAAAGTATTAATGTTATGTCGTTTTTCATCATTACATCAGTTTTTTTTGTTACACAATTGGACTCAAGTGATGTCTTTTGTCTTTGAATTTCGTTGGCTTTCATTCCTTTCTCTTTGTCTTTAATTATAAAATATATAATAGAATAGAATTCATGTCTCAAAGGATGGAAAAGATTTCTTTTGTAGAAAATTTTCATTACAAATGTTATGCTATGTTTTAACGAATAGCAATCGATTGCAAACTTCATTAAATTACTTATGAATAAGTAATGAGTTAGACATTGGATTAAAGAAAACGAATTCTCTAATTGTTTTAATAAATATTTCATATCTCAAATTTAATTCAATTTACCAATTCGCAATTTCCTAAAATAACTTATATGCAAGGATTTGTGATCAAGTCAATAATTTTACTATGTGAAAAGGGAGCACTGTGCCAGGGCAAACATTTTCATCCATTAAAAATAAATAAATTCATTTAATATTATAGATTTACTATCCCATAATTTAGTTCAACTATCCTAGAATAGCTCAGACCTTCAAAGTTTTCAAATGATCAAATCAGATCATACAGGAAGAAATAAACTGGGTCGTTTTTACGTCATTTTATCAATAAATGTGTCAGTATTTTCAGAACAAAGCAAAGATGTGCAAGGACAAACTGTTGTTCTGTTGGTTGAATTGATTTTGCCGAACTATTTATCAAATTTTATGCAAATTGAGGACCTTCGCAATTATTAAAATCCAACTTAAATTCAATTTATCGAGTGTTCAATCTGTCAAAAAAAACAATTTTCCTGGAATTTGAGAATAGTTGGACATCCCTCAACATCCCTGATTTTGAGTAATGATTCAAAAGAGCCTTTGATTCGGTTTAGAAAATATCGAACCGTTTCTTATGTGACTCAATTGGATCCAAAAAAGACTATTATTTTATGAGATTCTTAACTCTGAAATCACATCGTTTTGAAAATTTTATTCTTCACTAGAATTTAAGTGAATTTAAAAAATAAAATCATTTGATTGAGTTTAGTTTCTGCAAAACTCTAAACAAAGTCATTTTATGTACTGGAAAAAAATCTTTCAATAATTTGAAGACACTTTACTCTAAACTGTCTCTAAAGTGCATTTTCGTCGATTAATAAGGAATTCAAATTTGATTATCAATTAATGGAAGATTAATTCTTTATTTGACGGTTGTTTTAAAAAGGCACTTAAAACCAGGAGAAGGTGAATTACAATGATAATATCAAATAATAATAATTGGAATCAGGCATTAAGGAAAGATAATTTAATTGAAAAAATTTCGTTTTATAATTCATGTTCTTTTTAATTATTTTCAGAATATAAGGGTCAATTGTAAATGTATTTAATGTATTTATATATTTGATTAGTTGAATGGTGATTTTTTAAAATACATCTTATCCACAATAATATAATTAAAATTAGTAAAATACTACACATTATTTAATTGGTTCAAGGTTTCAAAATGATTATTGAGAATATAAACAATATATCCATAATTAGAGTAAATTCAAATCATATTCAATAAAAATAAAACCCGAAAAAAATGAAAAATGTTTGTGGCAAAGTAAAATTATAAAGGGTAGACACTGCTGAAGCATTTGGTGCCAGTAATTTGGACTCTATTTAACAATATCATTACTATCATTACTTTCGTAAAATTGTGTAATTTAAATATATTAACACTACAACAGCCATGATAATTCTACGACATTAACAGCCATGTGGCAGTAAAACTGCCAATACTGATTCAATGCTTAAATAAACTTTACTGCTTGTACTGCTTATTGCTTACATTGAATTTGTATATACTTTGTATACCAAAGTTATGACTTGACCTCAGAAATGATGTGATTAATTAAAAGTGGCTCAATTAATTATGCTTTTTATAACATTTTTATATAAAGGGATAATGTAGATTAAAAGTCAAAAAACGTCAAGAATCAATTAGCTGTAGTTTTAATTTTATTAACTAATTTCTAAATAGCTGGCAGTTTTACTGCCACCTGGCTGTTCTAGGGTTAATGATTTGCAACAAACAGAGCATTAGTATTAAATTTCGGTCAAAAGAGTTAAGCAAAAAAAAAGCAATCGATTGAATACTAATTTTTGATATCAAATGGTATTAAATAATTTGTTGGTTAGGATATGTATAGACATGAAGTGAGGAATACACAACTTTGCAATACTAGAAGACAACCACTACTATAACTTATGTAATAACCAAAGGAAACGATTACCACAACTCATATCTTATAACATATGAGATATAAAAGTGTTACTGACATCAAGATATTGACAATAAGTAATATAATGGTTTGTTTTTTTGCTCACAACTGGTCATTAAGTCATTTTGGTGGATGCCATCAACTCTTATCCTCTATATTACTCGGGATGTCCTCAGTTAGCAATATTTTTCGCAAGTTAACTGATTAATGGCAATACAATTTGCTCTGAGCCTCATTTGTAGAGGATTTTATGAGTTTTTTATTGTGCCAATTTTAAATAAAAAATTCCCCTTAAAAGAGGCTCATAAGGACAGGATCAGCAAGATTATCAGCATCTTTGCTTTGAGAGATTGTCATTAAAAGTAGAAATTTGTCACATCTTTCAAATGTAAAATCACTGATTTAATTGAGGATTTGAAAAGGAATTACAATATTTTCAAAGTTGTTATCTATAAAATAAAAAGTAAGAAATGAAATAACATTTCTTAAGGTAAATATTTTCACCGAATATATACATATATATAGAAAACATTAGATCTATTGAAAAATAAATAAGAAAAATATATAATAAAACAGAAATCTTTTAAAATAGAGTTAAGGGAGAAAAGATCGTAAAAATTATATTCGAGTAGAAGTACATTCCTTGCATGTCATAGCGGTTCAAAAGGAAAGGGGATCGATAAAAAAAATTCACTATTTTTTCTATCTTTTTGGAAAACAAGACTTTTTTCCTGAGAGTCAACTGAGAATAGAAGAAAGAAAACTAAACCATTTTTGTCTTTCCTTTTATTGTGATTCTGTCTGTAATCAAAACTTTTCTTATTCCTGTTTCATCGAAATATTCATGTTTTTCGAGGCTTTGCTCACATAATGTTGAGACAAATAAATGCATATAATTTCCTTACGTTTTGATTTGCAAATTATATGCAAAATAAGTACATTTTGAGCCAAATTTCACAATTCTTATGTATAATAATAATCGTTATTTGTTTGGAAACTATTCTAGACTGCTTTTAAACAGTTTTCAATTCAATTTTTTCGGAATTCCGGTTAAACATTAATCCAGATAACTTTGAAAGTAATAGTCCGTTTGAAATATGAAAACTCAGCACATGATCGATATTTTTGCTCAATTTTCTACTTTTCAAACATAATTCAAACAAGAATTTGTCAAATTGTTTACACAAACGGAAAACATTTTATAGACTTTAGAAAACCATTTCTTATGTATTTTAAGGGCTCATATCTCCAAATAGTTTGTCTTAAGAGATGTCTATTTTCTTGGAGTATGTCCAAGAAGACAGTAATTAAATTCAAAGCATTTTCTTCTTTCAATTACTTTCGGGAAAATGAAAAATATTATTCATTTCGAAGAGTAATTAAGTTTCAAAATATATATTTCTATTGGTTTCCGTTTTTTTTATCTTGGAGTAAATTTTTCTCTTCTAATGCTTTGGGCGACAGATTATTTACACTTAACTTTTTGGTTTCCAAACGCTTTTTTCACTTCCCTTTTGACTATCGATGAAATTCTTCGAGATTTATCGCTCGAAACAAATGAATGACATTAAACTGGAATACAATTTCTAGATAAAATTGAAGTCTAAATATAGGACAGTTGAGTCGGTGCTCTATTTCTTCACTATTTTCATTAAATAGCTCAAAAAGTCCCATAAGATTGATGAGAACGAAGACTCATTTTGTCGATATTTGTAGGCCTGGAATAATACTAAAAAAAATCTTTCCATAGATTACTTTTGCAGACCATTCAGACTTATCAGACTTATAAACGATTGGTTCATTTGGAAAATATTTCTTAGTAAAAAAAATATTATTGTTAATTGAAATATCAGCTTTTTCAAACGTAACATTAAATTAATTTAAAGAAAATGTTTTCATTTCATTTCACATTTTAGAAATTTTTAAAATTTGAATAAAGTTTTGATAAGAAATGAGCAAATTGCTAAATTTTAAAATTATTAAGCAATATTTGAAATGAAAATTTTAGTAAAATTTACAGAAAAACTCTTCTAAGAAAGTTATGACAGATATTCTTAGTCATGAACTACTAAATATTTGGATGAAATTCAATTTTTTTTGTTGCTTTGTATTCATTTTTACACACTTTCTAATAGGTTTTGACAGTTGTAGCAAACGTGCGAATCATTTCAATGAACACCATATGAATGATGTAACAAAGTTGTCAAACCAATTATACAACTCACTGTCATAAACAGGTTCATTTCAAAAACTCAATTTGAAACTGAATAACCAAAAGTTCAAGGACATTTTGGACAATTATTTTTGATTTTCAAGTATTATTAATTGCTTTTATATTCTAAAGTGAATGTTATTCTAAAATTATGACAATTATTGTTAACGAAAACAAAAGAATTTTTAAACTAGATAACAAAGCTTTTGATAAATATGTGATATTATCAAAGATTGCTAACAATTTCAATCACTTAACCATTATATATATATATAGAATATATATATTTTAAATCCTTCATAAAATCCATTAAATTTGAGAATAAAATATTTATTTAAAAACTAAATTGATCGTAGAATGTTCTAGTATAACTAAAAATACGCATAAATATTTAATTAACTTGATATATTGTTTGAAGAAAGTTCTTACTCTCAAATACTTTGAGTACGGCTTTTAATCTTTAAACCCGAAAATCTGAGATATGAAACAAAACATTTCTTTGAGGAATAAATAGTTTGCAAACATTTATTATGAATTATGTTTGGATTAAATAAAACATGGATTTACTTTCGCGAAGAAAAAAAGTGTATTTATTTTTTCCATTTTTTTATTCATTTAATGTGAAAACCAGAAATAATATTGAATATAATCCGCACCTGTTTTTCATGAATAATATTAATGCCAGAACTTAATGCTTAATAGAATTTATTTAATAGTATTTTGTCAACAAATCGATTAATAGCTCAGAATAATTGGTTAAATATTTTTAGTTATTATATTCATTTGAATAATTTAATTATAAGAAATAATTAGGAAATTCAGTTATTGTTTGCAGAAAAAGGTTAAATGGTTTTCCTCTGAAGAGCTGTGATTATATCCAAAGTATATGTAATTTATTTGCTATTAAATAAGATAATAATAAGGAAATCAGACAATGCGTTATTTTTTTAGATAAATCATAAAAAATTTAATATTTAGTCATAAGAAAGATAGCAAAGAGAAAGGAAAGTTTGTCGGAAGATTCAGACATTTGCCGACTGATGTGGTCTTCAATTCTTAAATGATATAATTTTTATATATAAAACTCATATAAGAAAATAACTTTGAGATATGAAGTGTATGTCTGTGTTCTATACTTATAAATCAGGACCGACTGCTGGATTGAAACCGTTTTTTTTCTAAAAATAAATTTTAGTTTCAAGTCATTGGTTGGCATCGAATGCAAAGCATTCAATCATTTATATTAAGAGAAACCTTTTTTGAAGCAAAAGAAGGCGAAGAAAAATGTTATTAAAGAATAGAATAAAAGTCTGGAGACATGACTGACTGTTATTTGCGTTTTGCAGATTCAAAACTAAAGGATCTTTGAAGAACAAAACTATTATCTAACGACAGTTATCTTCTTGTTCTGGCTTTGCCTTTGCCATCAGAATGGTCGCCATAGCGACAGTCTGCGGTTGCCATACGATTGCTATTTTATATTTATTTCTATATAAACAATAAATAATATTACTATAAGTCGGCGAACATCAAGTGTTTGGTTTAAAATCATATTAAAGTTCTTTATTTGAAACAATATCTGAAACAAAACCAATGAAAATAAAAACTGTGATCAAGGTAACCAACCATGAAAACTGCTCTAAATCAAACCAATGGTAGAGTTTAGGAACTATTTTATTGTTAAACCGAAAATTTAAATCTCTGTTATACTAGGATTTATATATTTAAAAAATAATATTCCCAGATGACATTCCATTATTTTTTAATTTAAAAAAGAACCCTACTGGCGATCCTTCTAAAAATATTTTGTGTAGATATAATAAAACTTTAATATTTCATAAAAACTAAGGTCATTAAAAAATTGAACTAAGATTTGCTACAATTTCTATTAAATTTGTGACCAATCGCCCAATTTTTCGAAAAATGTTTTTCAGTTATCATGATGAAATTCTTCTTAAATACTTGAAAATACACTCTATAGTGAAGTGACTAAAGTCATGTGAAAAATCGTGTGTTTTGTGTAATAAATAGATTGAAGAAAGCCTTTGAAATGAAAGAAATGCACAGAAACAGGAAAATAATGAAAATAAATGATTGATTGGTCAACTATTTCATTGGTTTACGCGTCAAATATTTTAATTGATATTTAAATGGATTTTAATGTCTTCAGACATCGTAGAAAAATGAATAAATAGACGCCTTTGAATGCAAATTAAGGATTTGTATAATTATATTACATATTATCACGAATTTGTTTCAGTCATCTATTTTACGATATAATAAAACCTAAAATAATGAATAGTTAATGGATTTTGGGATTTAAAGAGAAGCCCGAGTCCTAAGTAAAGCTCATTACTAAATAACTAAAGAGAATCAACTCTTTTAATTCAAACACTAATTCTATGCCTCTATTGTTCATAATATGGAAAATCCAATATAAGAATCAAATGCCGCCAACTATTAGACAAGACGTCAATGAGACAAATGATAATTAGATTTCATCAGATTTTTCATTAAAATTCTCTGAAGATTTTCCGATCAAATCAATTGTTTTAATTTGTTGCTATTCCTCGGCTTTGAAAATAATTAATTAGACTTAACAAAAAAAGGACAAAGATAATCAGGTTTGGCAAACAAATTGAAATTAGTTCAAGTTTTCCAATGAATCGCAAAACAATAGTTGACATGATCAGAGATTGGTAAGTTAAGCAAGTAACATCTAAATTACAGTTTCTAATCGTTCAGCCAAATGTTGCAAATTTGCACATGAACAATTTCAGCAAAAAGAAAGTTTACTTAGTTATATTAACTATCAATCATTATCACTATTATTTTCATGTCATGTTATCCTGGCTTAATATTTTTTGAAAGTTACAGGTTTAAAAACTTTTAAAAACAAACAAATACTTTAAACTATTTTTATGCTGAAATGGTTTTATTCAAAATTTATTAGCGATTAATTTGATTTAAAATTTAATGCTAAATGAAATTCACAATTGGTTTGGGAAACAAAACTTTATTTTCTGCGAGTTTTGTACCCAAGGCTTCATGAATAGGAAGTCCCTAAAGGATTGACAGACTTTCACTTTAAACCGTGTTTATTAAGCAATAGTATAGTGAAAATGTGTCACAAATGATGATTGTATGTAAGTTAAATGTATTCAGACGTGAAGACGAGGAGCACATCCATACAAACCATACAATCATCTAATATTCTGATATCAGAGAATGTGTTTGAAAGGGGAGAGACTTTGTTTTCATACAAAATCGATTTATTTTTATGCATAGAGTAAGGTATTATTTCTTCAATTACCATAAAAGGCTGTCGTTTTGGGCTTTTTGAAGAAAAACAATCGGTTGTCGCTATAGACGGTTCCATAACTACACCGGTAGTGGGACCATCCCTCCAGCTGCAGCCTGGAATCTCCAGCTGAAAGTGTCAAAACACAGGTTCCAGACGAGTACTTGAGCTGGACATTAAAACCTCCAGTTTGAGAGAATTTTAGCGAATTATGAAACAAAGTTAAAAAACTAAACATGTCATTTCTAAACATTAATAAAGGAAAAAAAATTCAAAAACAAAAGATCGCCTAGATTAACGATATTCTCTAATTAAGGCAGTTTGTCTTAAAAATAATTTCTCGTTTGTAATGGATTCAAAAATTTCATTAAAAACAATCAAAAATTTATCCAATCAGTCAAATCGGACTCTAAATATACTTTTAAACACAATTAAAGATGTAATCTGTTTAATTTCATTCTAAAAACCCGACCTCCAGACGAACTCCAGCTCACAATGTTCCTAAATCAAGTTTTGATCAAAATTTGGGTGGTCACACTATACACCGGTCAAGTGAAGAAATATAAAGACATGTCGTTATAGTTAGTTGAGCTCAATTACAGATCATATGACAAATGTTGTATCAAATAAAACATTTTATTTAAAGAAAACAAAATCATTTTTTTAGTTTAAACCTAATTTTGTTTAGAACATATACATATTCTGCCGTATTAAAATATTGCTAGTTGCTATTTCGTAAGAAACTATTCCCTGGCGTCAAATTTTTCAATGAACCACTTATAGTGGCTGTCCCTAAAGACCATCCTTTACGATAATGTGAAGCTGAAAGGATTTGTGAAACTCATCTTTTTATTTGTTATTCTGTGCTAATGAATAACAATAGAGTGTATATTAATGAGACGTTTTAGTTGTGTTCCCGTATTTGAACTGAATTCAGAGTCTGGTATCACAACCAGAAATTGATTGCCTTTTCTTTTCCATTGATTATAACTAATCAAAAATAACTCAATTATTTGTGATTTTTTTCAAAGAAATGCTTCCTTCTGTTGAACTGGAAACATGTTTCACACAGAATGTGATAGACTCTAATTTTGTTATTGAATGACCCCATGACGTCTCTGACCAATGCGAACGGCTGTTACCTGATTTCAAACATTTGAAACGTTTCTTAATAGTCCATAGAAACTATTGGGAAAAACTTTAGAAGTTATCTATTAAGAAATGAACTGTTTTGAGGACAGAATGGTTAGAATTTCAATCAAATGATTCCTCGCCATTAGAAACAGACATCGCTATTATTTGTGACATTAAGTCGACCACTATTTTCGATGAGAAAACTGACTGAATCTGTGACTCAATTGACACATAGACTGTTATTTGGAGTATTTTTCTCTATTTTCATCGAAAGACTCCAATACTTGAATACTGAAAGAAAATTTTACGATTAATTAAATATAAGATCCAGAAAACAATTGAGATTAAAGTTTTTGTTGCTGTTTCAGCGATTAGTTGGGCTTGCTCATTTATCAATTCAAGTCCTTAATGGTTAAGCGAACAAAGATTGAAGACATTGCTCCCATTAATTTTCGCTAAAATGACTTAATTTCAATCAGACATCAATTTTATTCAATTAAAAGAACGTTATAACTAATTAGAGGAACAGATGAGTGATGAATGACAGAAATGCCAGACCGTTTGCTCCTGGTTTTAGATCAGATTAATAACGCTCTATTATGCAATAGACTGTAGTCCAAGAGCTGACTTTCAATCGTCACATAAATCCAGAGTTTTATGGTCGAAATGATGGCAAAGTGTCCACAACTTTCCATTTAAGGCAATATTTTTTGCACTCAGACCTGATCTCAATAGTGATCGTAATCTCTGCCACATTTGGGTCTTGACTTTTACTGTTCGCCTGTTTTTCGACTTATTTTTAGTTTCAAACCATTTATAACTTGTGGATAGATTTTAGACGATTCCGATTGAAAGACATTAAAGAAATAGTTTTCTCCTTCTTTTGTTTCACTTCTTTTTCTTATGTCCGCTTCCATTGAATACCATTGAAGTATTCACAAAAACAGACAAAAGCCAAACATTTTAAATTATATTCAAAATACTTCAGTTTTCTTGAATACTTTTAAATGATTTTTTTTGTTAATATCTTTTGAAATTAAAAAAAAAGAATGAATAAAAACAAATTGAGAATGCTTACAATACAATAAATTGCTAGAATTGGTCAAAAAGGTTTGGAATTCTCGCTTGAATTGAGCATTTTATAAAATGATTTTGCTTTTGTGTTTGGAATTTGGAAATGAATTCCAATTATTTGGTATTCAAATTGATTTGTTTTTAAGAAAATCTATCAATTCATGCATGAAATTGAAAGTTCGTCAAAGTCTGGCACTTTTGAAATGAATGCCTGAAACCAACTTTTCTATAAGTATTTGTTGTCATAAATCTCCTCCTTTTTTGTATATATATTTTATATTTAAGTTCAATCATGCTAAAACTTATAACAATTATTGTTGTGCTTGCTTGGATTACCAAGCAATAGACAGAAATGACAAAAAATTATAGAGGGGCTAATAAAATATCTGACGAATAATGTTACGCTTTTACAAAAATCATTGAAAATAAAGTAAATCAGTTAAGTAGTGATTAAAATTGGATTTAATCTGGATCACATATAAGTTTGTTAAAGAAACAAAATAAAAAAATGGAAAGCACTACTTCGAATGAAATGAATTCTACAAGGTTTGCTTGATTAAATTTCGAAAGACATATAGTATTTTTAATCTGATTTATTGCAAAAAAACAGTTTATAATCCTTAGTGAAAGAGTGTCGTCATCTCTGATATAATTAAATATTTGACAATTTGTCACAAAAGGATCAAATTCGTGGAAAAATTCTATAATGATTTGAATAAAACGTTTAATGATTTAATATGTTTTGGACTTATGGTCTCATAATAATTTTGATTAAAAAGTTTCCTAAAAGACAATATTCTATTCATGAAAAGTTTTTAAATTAATTTTGAAAATTTCAGGAAACAATTGTTTGGTTGAGTTGTCTTTTAAAATAGGAAAAAAATTGAACAAGAGCGATTATTTTGCATCTAATCCCTATGTTTTCAGTCGAAATGCATTTTTCTAAAGAGACTAAAAACCAAATTATTCTCATATTTCACAGCTTTTTGCAGAAATTCAATAAAAAAATCGATTTTTTTGTTGAATTTGATTGACTCAAAAGGAGAATAATTTTTCTTAAAATAAAGTCATTTCAAAAGACAAAACAATTTTCTAGTTTTCTCTTCACTTAAGGCTTATTTGCAACTATTATTTTATTTCCTGAAATAGAGATTTTGTTAATATGATTTTGGCCAGGAGTGAACAGAATCGAACATTGTGGTACAATCATCTAACTTATTCATGTGATATAAGTCATATAAGCTGGGTATTATTGTTGGGCTTTCCCTCTGGCTGTCTCTGATTTATACGCAAAATAACTTATCTATCGATTCGCTGCTTTTCTCAATTCTTTTGGTTATATTTGAAAATTTAACGTCAAAATAACAAAAGAGTTTTCTTCTTTCTGAGTCACATATTCTTTATGAGAGTCGAGTGGTTATGCAATAAAAAGGTAATATTATGTCGTATTTTCACATGAATGTATTAATTTAAATTGAATCCATTTGAAAAATAATATATTTTCTCTCTGAATATTTGATGTAATTTAACAGAAAAGAGATTCTATTATCGATTGGTCTCTCATTTTATCAGACATTTGGAAAAAATATATTTGAATTTTATACTCAAATGAATTCAATTGTAAATCACTCCATGAAAGACAACTGAATATAAATTAAATTTATTGAAATATGAGAGGAAATTATTGGCCAAAAACGAATAAATAAGTAAGTTTTAGTTTAACTTGCACATTTTATTTTATTCTAAGAGTTCCAACACTAATTGCATTGAAGGTCTGCCATTGACAACAAATTGAACCGGAATCTAGACCATTCCAATCCAATTTGATAAAAGATGAGAGAGAGAGAGCGAGAGAGAGAGCGAGAGAGAGCGAGAGAG
>JAQIWP010002142.1:0-11961 GCA_034695525.1 Euzetes globulus
GGGATCGAACCAGGGACCTTTAGATCTTCAGTCTAACGCTCTCCCAACTGAGCTATCTCGGCTGATGTTTTCATGGATAAATTTGATTGCAGTCAAGCCTTGTTGATTTTTAAAACAATTTAGAGTATATATAGCCACTAGTTTTTTCTATAAACAGAAACAACTTTTTTCCATTAAGTAATCATTAAAACATAGAAAAAGGCTTAAATATATTGCGATAAAGAAATATAGAACTTTATTGAACTCGACGTTTATATAACATTTAATGTATTTTTACGACACACGCCTTAAAGCAATGTTCGCAACGAAAACTAGTTTTCATTTTTTCCAGCTCTGAGAAAAGCCAAAAAAAGATACGAAAATTTTATATTTATTTATTTAATGTGCGATTGAATTAAAGTTGAGATTAGAGATAGTATTGACTTCAGAAGTGAATTAAATAAATGTGAAAATATTTACAATAAAAGTGTTGACGAATGTATTGCAAACATTTGGAGTGATAGCCCAGAAATACTGTTTATTATTGACTCCAAAACTCTATTAAAATCTTGCAACTTATGAGGCATTGCCAATATTTTTCTAATATTGCTTGATAAGTTGACAAATTAAGCAATCTCTTGAACTTCAATTTTTTTTAAATAAGACGATTAAAAGATTACTTATTTTCTCACGAACTTTCAAACTAGGTCCTTTCTTAAAATATATGAAATATTTTATAGTTAATCGGAGATAAAATTAACATTTCCCCAATGAAATCTTTTTTAAGTAAATAAGTGATATATTCTGAAAAATATTACCTTGATTTTCAAAATAATCACTTTTCAATTGGATTTTTGTGTAAATCGAAATCAATTTTGAAAAGCAATTTATTCCTGCAAATTGACATTCACTGCAAAAGTTATAATTAATTTAAATATTTTTGTCGCTTAAAAAACGATAATTAATGCATAAAATAGAAAAGAAATATTAGTGAAGCAAAAGAGCAAAGAGTTGTTTGGCGTTCACCAGAAAACTAACGATCATTTCATAGGCATAGCATCTGTTGCCCTAATCTATTGGAAAAGATTAAAAATATAATTAAAATTACATCATTAGCACCACTATTGGCTCTGAGTCTTGCCTTTCGGTGTTTTCATTGCACTCACATATAAATGCAATTTCAGGAAATGTTTAGTAAAACAGAGTAATTAGTGAACCGACAGAAGCGAAGATAAGTTAATACATTTAATTGAATAATAATTTCAAAACAATCTCTATATTTGTTTTTACCCAAAGTTCACTTTATTTGAATTTTCGTTGAAATTAATTTTCATTAAGAAATTATAAAATATTTTGCAATATCTTTGAAATTCAAAACTCGAGAATAAAAATAAAAATAATTTTTGATTCGATAAAGATTTGAAGAATATTCAGTCAAAACTTTGTTATATAACCAGTAGTTTTAAGTGAACATAAAATTAAAGGCAATTTTTGTTTTTAAAAATTAATTAAAGATTAATTGATCGATAAATTGAAAAGTTTTTTGCAGTAAAACTCTTAGGAAAATAGGTTTGAAGCGATAAAACAGATAAAAGGCATTAATTGATAAAAAGAGCGAAAATTCAGTTATAATTAATGCCTAAAACAGAAAAACATTAAAAAGCTATTATCGGAAAATTCAAATAAACTTTCGACTAATGCTTTTGTCTAATTAATAATTCAAACTAACTTTTATGGATTTCAGGCTAACATTAAACTTTCATTAACTTTATTAGAAAGGATTAAATCAACAGAAAAATAGCAGTCAGTCTCTAAAACTAAGACAAAACGTTAGAAGAGTTTTTTTTTTGATTAAAAAGAGGTTCTGTTTTGTGTCGGAAAACGAAGTGAATGAGAAAAACGAATTAAACGAATAAAACTGCAGTAAAAACACTATAAAATCTAAAAGTGTTGTCTAATATCAAGTGAAGACTCTCTCTCTGCCTGAGAGGGAATGTCTTAATTGTATTCTCAAAATGAAAAGTTGATTGTATTGAATGAAGAGTTAATTATCGATTAGTTTTGATGAAAGATTGAGTTAAAGTAGGGGAGAGAGAGGGAGAGGTAAAGAGAGAGGGAGGGAGGGAGGGAAAGAGAGAGAGAGAGAGAGGGAGAGAGAGCGCAAAATGATTATCTCTACGACAAGACTGAGTAATAAAATGCTTTTAATGTTTAAGTGCTCATCAAAAAGACTGAAACGAATAGTCAGAGCACTGAATGAGAGATACATTAAAAGGAGAGTGTTTTGGATTTTCGGGTATTCGGTTGGCAGTTGTCGTCGACTGGTGGCCGTCTGACTGGCAGAGCACTAGTAGAGCGCTGGTGATTGCACCGGCACATCGCTAATTGAACTCCGACATGTTTCCATTAGCACAAATACCCACTATTGAACTGTTAAGGCATTAATTTTTTATTTTGTGTTCCATTAGCGCCAATCTCGCTCTCAATTCTGTTTAATACGAGAGAGCCGTCAATCCCTGAAGTGCTTCTCTCGTAGTCTTTAATCTATGAATTATTCTAAGGCCTCAAATTAGAACAAATATTTGTAACTATGGGCTCATCACTCACTCCACTGATTCAACTCTGGCCCTAACCTCATATCATACAAAACGAATTAATTAACTTTCATTTCAAATACATTTTACTTTAATTTTGTGAACCTTTTTGAAGCAAATGATTGTTTTTGAATGGAATCCAAAACTAAATTTAATTCAATGACTTTTAAACAATCCATTAGTCATTTGATTCAATCACAAAGAATTGATTGAATTGTGAATGAACTCAACTTTTTATTCGAATTAGATTTTGAAAGATTCTGCTAGTTTCACAGGACACATATTTTTGCCTATTCGTCGAATTTCTTGGAAAAATAAGTTTTAAATCAAATAAGAGCTGATGTCTCGTATTTTTTGACATCCAATTTATCCGAATGTGAAAAGTATTTTTTTTCTTCTTATTTCTGCCTTTCGTTTGGAAAACACAATCTTTTTTAATAAAATTCATATCAATTTAGTGAACATGTTTTGGTGCAATATATGAATATTTGGCATTTTTTCCGTTACGGCTCTGTCTATGACTTAGCAATACTTCAAATCCATTTGTGTATAGCTATTGGTTTGAGAGCACTTCTACATAGCTCTACATAATTCATGGCTCAAATATTCTTTAGACAGTTTTTTATAACTCAATATTATGAGTGAAATAAAGTATTAATCTTTTTATTTGTGTATTTGTTCGCCAATATTCCCAATATATTGCAAATATAGATCATTTCCAATGCATTTTTAGATTAGTCCTTTGGGAAATACATAGAGAACAAGACTACTGAGTGCTGGCAAACGGACACAACAGTGCACAGGAAAACACTTTATTCTGACAGTCAGAATAGGATTATATTCTCGACTCTAAATGTTTTGGTCAGATATACACAAATGGACTTCAGATTTATATTCCATCGAATTTCGATTTCGTTTTCAATTTTAAATTATTTTACTTTTTTTCTCCGATTGAATCGATTTTTTGAATTCTTTGAATCATTTATTTTTTGTACTTCAATACAGAGAAATACAATAAAAAGTTTTGAAGAGAATTTTATTAGAAGAATAAGAAAGCAGAAAAAGAAGAAAATATGAAATGAAAAAATCAAACTCAAAATTGACAATAAATTCATTTCTCTTTACAAAAGAGGGAATTGAAGGGAAAAGAAAAGAGATTTCGATTGAAAATCGTTTGATTTAATTAAATTTCTTTTGATTTTTGTGCTGAAAAAAGCGAAAGTAATAGTCGATTGCATAACAACATAAACAACATTTCATTTCATTAAATAAGTTTCTCTTCTGTTTTGTTAGATTTTCGGGTAAAACAACACTCAATGGATGGCAACGAATGGAAACATTTTTAATAATCTGAAGCGAAATATATTGAAGAAAAAGGAAGAAAAGAAAAATTTAATATAAGAGTGACAGTTATTTTTGTTTTAAAATTGATTGTATATAAAAGAAATATAATATTAGGGCATAAAATATATATATATTTAGAAAGAGAGAGAATGAAAGGAAAGCCAAAAATTTAATATAAAGTTGTTTAGCCATTGGATGACTACCAGTAATGTCTGATTTTTGGCGATATTACCAGATATTAAAGTGAGTTAAGAAAATGAACTCTAAGTAAACATTGAATTCTGTAATAACATAATGTTTTATTGCGAATCAAATGAAAATATATTAGAAAATAGAGAGAAACTGAATCGAAGAGAGAGTACAACAGACAAGAAAATAATAAAACATAAAACTAATGTAATTCAGACACGAAGTTGAGACTCGAGACGGACTTTCACTATATATATATGACAGGGCATTATGAAAGGTTCACTAATATCGCAAAATAACTATTCCATTACCAGACAGGCCATGAGAAACATGACGACCACCAGTGCTTTTACTACTGCCAGAGCACTTTATTAAATAGGTTTTCATTTAATTCAAAAAATCGGCCCAAAAACAAACAATTGGTCGACAAAAAGAGCAGCAATTTTTATATTGTAAACCATTATTGTAATTGTAGTAACGAATAAGTTATACAATTTCATAGTCAGCAGACCTATTATCCAAATTAAATACCCTGGGTCTAACTAAGTCAGTAATAAACTGAACGGGTAAATAATTCAATCAGTTTAATAGCCAATTCTCGATAATGTTCTCTAATTATATTCGTTACAATCGATAAGAATTTTATTTGCAATTTGTTGCCACTTATCAAAATTGGTTTCAATTTCTATTACATTAATAGACAAATAATACACAACAGAAATATATTACTAAACGAAATACAATTCGTAACCAATTTATTGATGGCTATTAATCATTCAAATAATAATACAGTTAAACCTCTCATTAGGCACCCATTGAATTGGCCAATTTCTGAGCAAGCTGCAAATTTCTGATATTTACTGCCACCAATCGTGAGCCGAGTCAGAGGTCTAACACAATAATCACTTGATTTAGATTTGTTTTTTTTGCAATTATTGTTGTTATTGCACTCAACGGCATATTCTCATTCATTTGATTGACAAATGCAATGTTGTGTAGGCGCTAATGCCTTGAGTTCTGCTCATATAATAATTGGCTGATTATATGTAAAACTGTCCAGGTTTAACATACATGTATGATGAAATGAGAAAAATTGAATTTCTTAATAGCTCTTGGAAGATTTTTTAAAGGCATTTGTTGGTGATTAAATAGAAAGGTTGCCGGTTTGTGCACTTGTCGCACATTTCTAGGCTTTGTGTTTGACCGGTGTTTGGCTTTTATTATTATATTTCAATTAAAGCAAAAGGTTTTTAAGACAGATTGTGTCTGAAATTGGATGTGAATGTGAGCGCACTTCACATATAATTCTGGCCAACAAAACAAAACAGAGAAGAATAGAGCAGTTTTGCTGATTATACTGAATAAAGGACAGACTGATAATACTGATTATGAAAGCAATTTCACTAATGACTATATGATATAAAGAGCGGCTAAATTTGTTCATATTAGAGGCCGTCCCCATCATTAGTCACTATACATAAGACATTCTCACAACAGGAGAATAAGTGTTTATTGTTTTCATTTGTTTTCCTTAATTCAAGATTTATTGCTTGAATTTTGCATTCTATATAAATGACAAGACTCTTTCCTATTGTTTGGCAGAAGATTTGCACTAAAAGTATTGCTCACATATTTATTTTCATTGCCTTTAATTCAATTGGAAAGGACTGACTGTTATTCAACAGAAAGCAACACAACTAATGATTTACTTAATAGAAAATTATTTAAATTAAGTTTACGACTGAATCTAATTTATTTAAAACCTTATTATGAAACAGACCTGAGCTCTAATTCAATTAGTTTTCGTTTATAATTAACATTTCCATTGATTTCTATATATTTCTATTACTTGTTATTTCAATTAATTTCCTGCAAATTGCAAACACTCATCTCTATAAAAAGGAGTTATCTAGAAGGTATTTTTAAGTATTAGGTGGGTAAATAACGAATTTATGGACCTAGGAAATGATGTGACCCCTTAGCACATTCATGTTTTTACAAGATTTATTGTTTTCAATTAAAGGATTACAATAAAACATAAATAAAATTTGATTCTTTGAAATAATTCTATAAAGAAATTGTTTTCTTTGAATTGAGTTTTTCTGACATCTTTTTGATAAATGTTATTATTGTTTGGTTAACAAAACTAATAAAATATTGTCGAATGAAAAACAAAATTCATTCAAAGACATCGCCGATGCCATTGCCGGATTGCCGAACATCCTTTTCGGCAAAGTTTCGACAAAAATACTACTTTTAATTTGGTTCCTAAAACAGAGCGTCAGATATCAAACACTTAACCGGAATTGTGTTTACACTAATCGCCACTCATTTGTGTCGGTTCTCTGTATTTGTAGTCAAAATGCAAATCTTTTTTTAGATGAAAAATGTTTTTCTCGTGTGAAATATGTTATGAATTTTGAATCTAATATTCAGTGCTTTACAACAATTTCTACTATACTTCAAATGTGAATCTATTTTGTGATATATTTTGCTTTAATATTCAAAACTAATTTATTCTGAGCGCAGAGCAGAAAAGCTGAAAATGAAATAATTGATTGCAAATTAAAATTTCAATTTGAAGATGAGTTGACGCAAATCAGTCCAAAGAGTTGAACATTTACTGAACTCAGGCTTCACTATATTGAGCTCTCATATATTTAATGTAAATAAAAGACTAATTAATTCAGAAAATTATTTTTCATTAAGAAGTTTAATTAATTCATAAAAGCTTTGACACTATTATCTAAATCGAAAATCTTATGGCAGGAAAATTGCCAAAAATTTTAATATTTATTTTGTTTTTCGTTGTAATTTTCAGAAAATTTTAATTAGAATATCCATAAAATTGGAACCAACTGTTATTTGACTATAATTGGGATTTAGTGGACAGACAATGGATTTGTTGTGCCTCTGATAGCACTTCTGATGCACTAAATTAGTACTAAATCTCAATTTGTGTGAATACACAGCGAAGAAACAAAAAGCATAGAAAAACAAAACTAAACAAAACAGTAAAAGAGTGAGAGATAGTCACAAATAGACAGACAGTCAGAGCAAAGTTAATGGAGAACTCGTTATTGCCAGGAGTTTTCTCAACGAATAAGAAAAATAGAGACACAAAGAAATGGAAAGAGTAGAGGAATAAGAAAAGTGTGGATTCATTCACGCATTGAATGCTAAATGTGTGTCGGCTTTAAGCAGAAATAAGAGCAAAATAATATTGAAAGACCATTTCAAACAAGTTTTATGCAACACAAGAATGCTTTTAGAAAGTGATAATGTGATGGAGATATATTCGGGCCCAATGACAACACATAGCTCTGACAACTAAACAGCACATCCATAGTCGCCAATGTTTTTAACGTCAGTTGCAAATATTTTTTCTCAATTCTTTATTTGATTCTATTCTTTGCTTTATTTCTGACCATTCAATGAAAACTTAAAATGAATAAAAAGTACTTTATTTGAGCCTAATTTATGAGTACATAAACTTTGTTTTTAACAATCTTTTATACTTAACGCTTTCACAGACTACTGTCTCAGCCTTTAGGTACAGCCAAAAGATAAAGAGTATATCTGTGCCTCTATTCCAAATGTGCCAAATAAGAAGTTCTCATTATTTCAAAATGAAGAAAAAATTAGTTGAGTAGAAAGCAGGGGTTGCCAAGGGGTATTTTATAAATTTGTCAAAATATCCTCCCTTGAAGCTTGAAAAATTGTAAGGAAAACCCTAGAGAAACAGACCTTCCCCAAAATTGCCATTTTCCTTATTTTCCGCCATTTTGTCGGCTATTTCTGGTAATTTAACCAATTAAACTGTATTTAAACTGAATTTAAGGCAATTTAAAAATACCCCCTTGGTTCGAGAAAAAATAATCGGCCATTACACCTTGCCCTTATACCCCCTTAATACCTTGGCGACCCCTGTAGAAAGGAAGCTAAACTTCATTACTGTTTTGTTGTCTTTTTCTCTCAATTTTCATCTTTAAATGGTTTCTGAAAATGGTTATTTTATTTTTGACCGGAGAAAGTTTTCGGTTTTCCAAATCTAATTTCAATTAGTTTTATTTGTGATTCAAATCCAGTTTTTCGATTAATCAGATATAAAAAACTGTGAGAAGACTTCAATATTCAGTTTTATTTGTAATTTATGATTAAACCGAAGTCTGTTCTCTATTTGTTATAATTTAATGTATAGTCAAAGGCAGCAAAAGCAGTAATAAATTGTAATTAGGCTAATGTAGTGCATAGATATTAATTCAATTAACTTATAAATTAACAAAATTATGCTATAAATTATGAAAAAATAATAAATTATTCGCCTGATATTTATAACTATAAAAACGTTAGTCTAATAGTAATTTTCGGTCGACTGACTGACGAACTACTTCTCTGTCAAACATTTCATAATTATTATAATGAAGTTAATCAATGACTTCTATTAAAACTAATGATATTTTAGATGAGAGGAAGCCATAGGTTTTATGTATGAACAGAGCGATTAAAATCGGGTAATCGTCAGTACCGGAAATGATGAACTTTCAAACAAATTTCTCTCATTATGTAACAAATGTTAAAAATGAATATCAAATGAATTAAAGCAACGAATATATGACTAAAAATTATTGCTTCCTTTGAATTCATTGGCATAAAAGTCGTTGCATTTAATAATCTAATTGAAGTACGGAATTGAATGCAATGAAAGCAAAAGAGAGACAAAATTGCAAATAATAGCGAAGAGAGAAAATTAATTTGATGTGAAAGTCAAACCCTCTGTTTTGTTCATGAATTCAATTTCATAGAAAATATTGCACTGAATTTGTTTAGAATTTATTCAATTTGTTAAAAATTCTGACATTCGGTTTCCTGTTATTTAGAGCCATGTATTATGAGTTTGTCGTTGCTTTACATTTAATATTTAGATTTGATTATAATTTTAACAAAATTATAGCTTAAGTTGTTTATCAGTGCAGTAATGACGGTCTCAATATATCTTCCATCTGTCATCACAAACAATGACAAAATGACAATTATATCATCGCATGGAAGCAAAAGCTATGAATTTTAATTCCCTCGTTAAAGGAATTTGCGATGATTTGCGTTCCGACACAATGCAGTTCACTGTCATTATGTGTCACTAGATTTCAATTTTTTTGGCTCTAACTTTCACTTTGCTCACACACACACACACACACACACACACACACACACAAACACAATACATACAATTAATGACATAATATTCTGTATTTTCACGAAATATTTCGCTGCGAACACAGATTTATTAGCGATAATGACTGCAACAAAACATGAGACAAATCTAATAATTAAAGTGAAACCAACAGATGGATAACCAAAAAGTCCCTCAATTTTTTAGTGCAGTTATTTGACTGGAAATTTTGACTTTTGGGCAGAATTAATGCGAAAATCACTAATTATGTTGTTAGAAGATGAGTGAACTTGGTCACTCCTGCTGTAATTAAAGCCGTGCTCTTATGAGAGCTTAATTTTTTTCAAACTATTTGAATACAAAACAGAGAATAACTTCGCTAATGAGAAAACAAAATTTAATTTAAGCTTATTTTTCGTTCGTTTTGTGTAATTGAGCTCTTGTTCTGTCATTAGTATTCAAAACGTGTGTTAAATGCAGTCAAAGTCAGACAAAAAAATCTTTATCTTTAATTCAGCTCTCATTAAGATTGAAAGTGAGTTCGTCTTTATATTTTATACTTCGTTTCACTCGATTTTCAATCTATTTTAATAACTCTTTTAATTTTAGGCATAATTTTGTGGCTTTCGAAGCATCTTGCAAAACTTGCAATCATTAGTAGATAAAAAACAAGGCCAACACATACTTCATGTGAATTACATAAATGGTTTCGAAAATTATGGGCCTTTTGATTGAAGAAAATTGTTAAAATTGAAACGAAAAGCTTTTGCAAATCATAATCATATCCGAAATGAATTATCAGAAATAATTAGAAATCTGTTTTTAGCGATAAGTTGTTTTGAACTAAGAAAGATATGTCCCTCAAAATTCAATTATTGTTAGGGTTGAAGAGTGTGAAATCACAGCTCAAAAGTATCAGATCTAGGACTCTTTTCTGCAATTTTAAGTTAATTAAGTTCCAATTCAAAGACTTGTATACAATATGCAATAAATTAACTAACTTAACTGATTTTGGCAAATTATTTATTTGGTGCAGCATTTTTTTTTTGGTTTAATATTTATGCAAAAATTTACTAACTTTTTAATAATTGGGAAATTTAGATTTTAGGGACTTTATCTTTTTGGACTTGCATGAAACTTTTTTTTTATACAGTTTTGTCCCAAATTTATTTGAAACAAATACAACAAATGATTCGTTCTGTTTCATTGAGATAAGGGCAATTCAATTCGATCTTCGGTGTCTATTAAGTGGTCACTTTTCCAAATTTTAGTAGGGCAATCTTGTGATGGATAATTCACCATTTTATTGAAACTTTAATATCTTTGAAATAAGTTTAATTTTCGTTATTTTGGAGCCAAACTGCTATAAACACATAACATTAAAAAAAATTCTGTTTATACCTATTTGTACTAGACTAAAGACTAGATTATGACTAAAAATTAATTAGAATTTTAAGTTATACAGGGTTTGTGCCCTTATGATCACCATCCCTGATTGAAATTAACATCGAAGCGAAGGAAAAACTGTATTTACAAATTATTTTTGATTTTTCAACTAAAAGATTTTTCTGCTTTAAACAAATGGAAAGAGAGTTAGAGTACAGTAATTGTGTTAAAAAAGAGACTAAAATTTTTTCTAACGAATCAAATGAGAACTAGATTTGGATCAAAGGAGACGAGTGTTTGTTTGGCCATAAATTTCGGATGAGTTCAGAATTGGCTCATTCGCATCAATTTCTATGAATGTTCGCCACATTTCACAGACACCAAAAAAAGGTTTAGTCGGAAGAGTTCTCTTCATATTCAGTCTGTTTGTAGTCAAAGGCGCAAAAATTCAGTCAAATGTCGCCTCTTTTTGTGAAATATTCAGTTATCTTAGAAGTCTTGTTCCGCTTCATAAAAATCCGACATTCTCCACATTAATTCAATTGCAATTTGTGTGGCGTATCCTCTGAACACTCAAATGCCTTCACATATAGACAGGAATTTCTTTATTCTTAAACCCTTTAAGACTTTTGTTGAGAAATGTGAAAAGTTTGCTAAAAAACAGATGATATGAGTGGAAGATTCAGACAACAAAAATATGTTCAGAATTCATCTTTGATTAATGAATTAACATTAGAAACAATCAATTCTCGCCGTTCTCTCTGTCTTTGATTTATGCCGTAAAAAATTATTTATCTGAACGGAAAAAATAGCTTTTGATATGCAATATATGTGAGACGACCGCCACTTATAGCTCTTTAGTCCTAATCTTCACTGTTTGGACATAAATTTTATTCTTCTTTTTTTTCACTTCTTTAATATTATAGATATTTTTTTTAAAGAAGTGAATGAATGCGAGCGTAAAGAAGAGTTTAGGGATCGGAATGAGTGAAAGTTTTCCTTTTTTCTATGAAAGACAAAAAAATGGGCAACAATTTGTGTGAAGTCAGAAAAGTGAAGTCGAGTTAACTTTAACGCTATTTGTTATATAAAATATCAATTACAAGCACTGCCAGTAAGTCATGGCATCACAAAACATAATACCCAACACTAAGGACTGCTGTTCTTCTGTTGACGCTCTCATTGAACAGCACTAAAAACGAAGTGATTTTTCAGCAAATAATCGTTAATTCAACGAACGCATCATTAGGCAAAAAATGTTGCCTGTCTTACCGTTGTCTGTCTCGCTCTCTCTCT
>JAQIWP010002143.1:0-11959 GCA_034695525.1 Euzetes globulus
ATTTGACGCAATATTTCACACGAAATGAAATACTCGATTGAATTCATGGCTTGATTTTCATTCCTCTCAAAGGCCAACGGCTTGAGATTATCAAGAGTATTCCTCAAATTATCAAAACAGTATTCCATTTGAATGAATAGAAAATTATTTTCAATCCATGAGTTGTTGTACTGAACAACGAAATGACCCTTAAGTTTAGCCATTGTTACAACTTCTTTCAGAATATTATCATTCATTGAATTTGGAGTGTCTGTAAAAAAATAGTTCCAGTACAAACAAAATTCAAATTTACTTATTATCTTAAACTGTAAACACCTACACCATTTATTAATTTGTACTTACTCAAAGTATCGATTTCTTTAATTGCATAGAACTGCTGATCAAGAACATGTTGGTACTTTCTGACTGTCCCAAAACCACCCGTTCCAATCACATGTAGCGGTTGGAGACTTTTATTTGAGATGAACTGAGCAACTTTGACACGATCTAGTTCTTTCTCCGAATTGTCGATCGTATCATCACATGAAATGTGAACCGTCTCTGGTGTTAAGTTCAGCTTTTTTGCATACAATTCATAAATCGATTCATAGCTGTCTTCAACCACTTCTAATCTGCCCCGGTATATGTCATAATAAGGCTTTCCAGGATTAGTATAATACTGTTCTTCTGAATAATAAGCACAGATTCTTGGAAAGTCTTGAATAATAGTTTCCGAATTATTTAATTTCTTCGGTTTTGATCTGCAGACAAGTTGATTATCCTCGACATATTTGCCACATGCATAGAGGGAACCGTCATATGTGAGGAAATAACTGGTTATTGCGGTTATGAATACCTTCTTCACATTGAACAGGTCAATTTCTCTGGCAAAGCATTGTACTTCAAGAAAGCCCTGTCCTAAAAGACCCAACATATTCAGACCCCAACTAAAGAGCCGTCCGTTTGTTGTTATGGCGAACGAACTCAAGTGCCGACAATAAATATATTGAAAACGAAAATCATTGCATTCATTTAAGTTTATTTGCAGCTTGGTTGGTTTGTTAATAATTTCTTCATTTGCCTTATTCAGTTGGCTTATTCTCTTGCCATTATGGCCCCATCCGTATAGTTGTCCATTTGATAATAGGACCAAGGTGTGCACAGAACCACAACAAATGTCTTTGATACATTTAAACTCTTGATTGGTGAAAAAATCGACCTTCTCGGGTTTCAAATAACTATCCCATTTGCTAGTATATCCTTTTCCCAACTGTCCCAAGTTATTCCGTCCCCAACCGAATAACTCATTTCTAGTATTCTGTGCGAACACATGTGTATATCCACTGAAAAAGTCTTTAATCTTCTGATTAGACAACTCTTTGATTTCAGTGATTTCTTCCACTCCTATGTTGTGACCCAATCCAAGGCCTCCATACCTATTGTCACCCAAACCATAGACTTTGTCCTCCTTTGTCACAAAAATAATATTTTTATTGCGAAAAACAAAAAACAATTTGATATTAATTTTAATATTTTGTGGTATTTTCGCACAGATTTCAAACTCATTCAAAAGTGAAGTCATAATAAAGGAAATAATATAAATTGTAATTAAAAGTCATCAAAATATTACAATGGTTGACGCCTTTTCACATGCAATAACATAGATGTACTTGTCAAATGATAACACTTTGAATTATTAGAACTGACTTCTTATCATTAAATAACTTATCAGTTGCACTAATATAAACTCGGTATGATTTTGAATGTTAGTGTTCCGGTTAGAACGATACAATTATTGAGCTGATATTTATTAGTAAAAATACTACTAAGTATACCAAGGGCCTTTTTTAACTTTAATACTCACTGTCATCTTAAATTATTGACTAGATTTACCCCTAAAGGTCGGCTTCGTTTCGGAGCACTTTTAATAAATCTTATCTTTTTAAATAAATATTCATTTAAAAAACGAGTTTGTAATTGAAGATTAAAGTTAATTTCAAAGCTGATTCCAAATAATCTTACTAAAATGGCCAATTGAATGGATGCTTGTTGCAGGGTTAGCAAGAATGCCATGGGACTATCAAAATACGGTCGTAACTGAGATGCCTTTTGTGTCTCTCATTGAATTTTTCTTTTTAATAATCCTAGACATTTATCATAGTTAGTGAATAGATTATTTCAAGAGTTTTTCTTCTCGAAAATGATTGAATTGAAATAAACCGGATTCTTGTTAATTACATGTTACAGAATTTTTATTTTGCAAGATACCGTTCAATACAAGCAACTTATTCATAGATATTAAGTATATTAATCGACATCTTCAATTATCTATTTACATACTTATAAAAAACATCAATTTATAAATTCCCACCATGGTATGTGTTTATCATAGTTAATGTTTTTGACAGACCTCGCCAACGTCTCAGGTCTCATAGGAATAGAAGCTAGGCAAAATATTGTTTATTATTTAGTTGAGCCTCTTGTGAATGGAGAAGTGGGGAGGTGATTTAGAAAAATATTAAGCCTGTGGTATGTAAATGTAATTCTAACTAAAGCTGACCCTATGTTTGAATCAATACATAATAATTATCATTAAAAACATTGATTTTTTTCTACAAACGCTTACAAAACATTTTTTTGTTGACAAATATTAAATAAAAGTGTTTCTGTTTTCAAAAAATTATTACAAAAATATCTTTAATTGAATTTTTAAAAATGTCTCAACATTTGAGACTTATTGTCAATTCAGACGAACCCTGGTTTTATCAGATGCCAGGAAATCAGTGCCGAGAAATTCTTTGTCATCTTCTTAAATATCTGTCAAAGTCTTTGAACTTTAGCTACAGTTTTACTGAAGTACCGGAAGGTCATGGCTTCGAAAGACCTGATCATCAGTGGACCGGATCTGTCGGCTTTATTCAAAGAAATGTAATGAGTTTTTACACTATTTTATAACATTATTATTATATTTTCATACAAGGAAGGTGATATTATATTTTCCCCATTTGCAATACAAGAGAAACCGTTTACCTTGAATTTAATTGATTATTCTGGCCCATTGAGCCAAAAGTACCTTGGCATATTCGTCAGGTCATCAAAGGAATTCAAATCAAATCTGTTTTCAATTCTTACTTTAATTGATTGGATTTTTTGGTTGAAAATATTCACTTGGCTCTTGTTCATGCTCTTGCTTATAATTATTGTCTACTTATTATTATCATCAAAATACGAATTATCACTCAAAACATTTTCGAAATTATTCCTGGATGTATTTTTGAAAGAAATTCTTGCAGGTTTGAAAATTTGAATAAATTCTATCCGGGGGTTTAAAATAACTTGTCTTTCAGGGAGAGCTTTATTACCTCGATTTTTGTGAATTTTTTACAGTCTCTTATAAGTTATAACAATGTTTTGATCTAGGAAACTTGAGGTGTGAGCTGCAATAACTCTATCCCATATACAAAAGCTATTAATGAAACCGATTTTTTTTAAAACCAAGGATAGATTGTATTTAATAAAACTCAATTTTAACCGAAATCTTATTTTTTTCAGATATTAAAACTGATAAAACATTTCTGAACTCAAACCCGACAATAGTTTTGTACATATTTTATGTAATCTGTGTTTCGATATTAAGTGTAATGTTTTCAAATTTTCTCATTTCGGAGATGAGTGTCAGAAAAACCTACGAACCAATTGATAGCCTGAAAAGTCTGAGTCAGTCTCCCATTCAGGTCATGCTCTTGGACTTTTTGGTCAATGAGATGAAAGGCCAGAATGTTTTTATGGACGCTATTATAGAAAAGGCAACAAATGACAAAAGTGTTGTTAAATACTCTGAATTCTTTGGTGACAAATGGATGTCTGGACTGTTCGAGGGAAAATATGCCATATTTATGTTTGAGGTTCCATTCAAAAAGAGACTGATCAATCTTGCTCCCAAAATGGGACAGAACAAGTTCTTTTTCTTAGAAGAGTCGGCTCAAAATAAAAATCCTATGTTAGCCTACAGAAGAAGTTTAAGTAAAAATTTCAGGCATCTATTGAACTATCGGTAAATATACCTAGGTTGTGTAAAATGATGACGCGCTTGAGATTGATTATCTTCTGGTGTATCATTATTTTAAGATAACCTGGCTATTATTATTAAATTATATTAACAAATTGATCTTTGCTCAGAGTATCGCAATTCCTAACGACGGGTATGATTGACCGACACTTTCAAATGGCTCTAAGAAAATGCGATAACTTTTTTTCAGTTGACAACAAAATGACAGACAATGATTTCAAGGAATTAGTTTTACAGGACTACATCGGGGTCATAGCTTTACTATTAATTGGTTTAATCCTAGGTTCTCTTATTTTCAGTTTCGAAATCATTTTTAATTATAAATTAATTAGATTTGATAAAAACAAAACAACATTAAAAAGAATGACAAAAAGTTTTTTATGAGGGATTCCGAGAATACCTTTTATTGACCATCCCTGATTTTTAATATAATGAAAATATTCTTTAAATGTTCAAATAAATTTCACTCTGATAGAGTGACCAAGTTATTGTTTTAATTTAAACAAAAATTCCTGACTAATTAATAATGAATCATTGATCAAAAATTAAATGTATTTAAATTTAAAAATCCCGAAAAATGGATGTTTTCCTGTCCTAAAACTTGTCAGTTAAATGATGCACCTGCACAACTGATAAGCACAGGTTGAGAATCTATTTTTGTCCAGATTCCTGGTGTTGTCTATCATTGCTATAAATATTCAGTGGAAAAATCCATTAAATAAATATGAAAATTGTGTCGGCTTTTAGTCGCTATCGCAACGACAGACACAAGAAATCAATAATTATTTGTTGACATTCCTATTGAAGTGAATAATCAGTGGCAGCAGAAAACAGCACAGAATATCAACTAATGATTGAAATGTGTGCTCCCAATGAACTGAACAATTAGTAAATGAAGAGGAAACTGTTGATTGGTGCTCTTTGGACCAAACAATGTGGACGGTGGCCGCACTCAACAAGAAATTTCCAGAGTATTCATATTTTTAGAAACTTTATGAATATTTGATTTCAATGTTTTTTTTGTCGTATGCCTTGCATTCAAATCAGTTGAATAAATATAATGTGTTTTTGTTGTTATTGAACAGCGCTTTGGGAACGTATAACAGTCTATACGATCCACATCTTCACCAGTATTTTCGTAAACCTAAAGTCCGCAGTCATATGATTCATGCGGGACTGGTATGTCATTCATTCTTAATTATAATTATATTCAGTTTATACTAGCATTACAATAAATTTATCATGGTTATTTATCAGGGATGTGCAGGGGAGAAATTTCCTTAAATATCCACTTAGGCTTGAAAACAGAAAAATGATCGCCGCCGTTCACGCGGCCATTTTTTGTAATGGAGGCGAAAAAATCGGCCATTTTTCTCTTATTTTTAGAAATTTAGCCTTGCAACTTTAATAATAGTTAAATTTGTGGGTAATTAAACTTATTAACCCGTTTAAATTTCCGGAAATAAGCTAATTTAAAAACAAAATGATTGCTTTTTGTCATACAATTTAAAAATATCCCCTCCCTATATTCCCCGAGGTTTTGGTCTGAAAATAAGTCATAATCTCCTAGGATCACTTACCTTGCACATTCCGGTTATTTGTTAATTTGCTTAATAAATACAATTCGTCATCTGTTTAAATTAATTTAATGTTAGTTGAATTAAAAATTAGGTGAGAAATAATTTGCCAGCTGTATATCACTATTTTTTACAGATGACAAGTGAAGGACGAGTAATACCTGAGGCTGTGCTCCGACTCAAAAAGCTAGAGAATGAGAGACGAAAACAGTTGCACCAACTGTTGAATGAAGTGCTCGAAAGGGGAGAGACCGACAGATTAGGTCTGAAACGACTGCATGAGACCCGCGATCGCGAGTCTGAGGTCAAGCAGGAGTTGGTTGAGAGGGCAAAGCTGGCTTTCGAGTCGTCCAACAGCGGGTCCACTGGCCTCACCACTAGAACTCAGTCTAATAGGTCGAGTCCTGATAAAACAAAATTGAGTTCCTATTCTGTGTCGTCTATGACTTGGTTGCAAAGAGTGGCTCAAATCCGCCCGAAATTGTTTAATAATAAGAAACGCAGAGTTAAAGTGAATAACAGTTACAACAGATATCAGAGACCGAAGTCTTCGTATGGCATCAGGTCTTCCAATAGAGTGAAACCTGACTTTCAAACAGAAGAAGAGTTGAAGGAGTTCTCCGATATTCTGTCCTTAGATGGCCAGTCAATGCACGAATCCGATGACTCTGACTATGACAAGAGAAGAACTGGTCTATGGCCAAAGAAGCCCAAAGCGACGGTCATGACTCTACATTTCAATGGTCTGACTGCTAACTGTCTGATCCCCAGAAGAATACACATTAGCCAACAGCTAAACTCTGGAGGGAATGCCATCACTATATTTAACAAAATGATTGCACCAGGAGGTAACACCTTATATAAACAGCAAAGAGTTTGACTAAATATTTGCTTTTCCTGTTCAACAGAAAACTTTTCGTTTGTAGTCCGTCCCCACGGAAGCCGACCCTTTTGTATAACAGTTCTAATCGATGCTATTCGTGACTTAAGAATCAGCACATGTTGTGAACACAAACACAAGAAAGGCTCGAAAATATCACACTTCACATTAGTTGAAGTCAGGGGCGGGAGGATGTGCGCCAACTGTAAGGCAGCCCTCAATTCTCCGAAAAGTCCGTCCATTTTTGTCAGTGCTGTGTCGCCGGCAAAACAACCTGCGAATAGTGAACAGAATGACAAGAATGTGCCTAAAAGTGTCGATAATAAGAGTGAAAGTGATGTCGAAGAATGTGATCAGACAGTCATCGAAGCGACAAAAGAGAGTTCGCGAACTTCTTCGCCAAACGATGGCTACAATGAGGATCAGTTCGAAAACTATGACTCAGAGTTCGAGGTCGAGACCCCCGACTCCTTAAGAATGGGCACTAATAGTGTTTCCTCTGATGAAAACATTGCTGTCAACGGTCGTAAAGAAGTTGTCGAGGCACAAATTCATAACCTTCCTGATTAAATACTGTTTATTCCCTATTTATTAGAAAAGCTTGTTAAATGTTCATTGATCAAAATAAAATATTTTTTCCTGAATTGAGAATCTTTTATATTTGTTCTATTCACATGGCATTTAATATTATCATGTACATCTGGTCGATTCTCACTAAGTTTTGATTATTCAAACCCTAATTTCTGATAACAAAAAAATATAATAGTTTATAATAAATTAAAAATAAATGAATGAACATTAAAACCATCATCTTGATAACTTAATTCCAAAGCATTTTTTTTATATTTTAATAAAAAAATGTCCTTACTAATAAAATTGATCCTCATTTCCTCATTAAGTTATGTGTTTTCTGCTGACATTCCCAGACTTCTATTAAATAATGGAATGAGAATACCCATTGTGGGGTTCGGTTCGAGTGCTATTACTGAAGAGGCCGTCCACGAGGCAATGGCTGATGGCTACCGACATTTCGACACTTCCCTCTATTACGGAGATTCTGAGCTAATAATCGGTAAAGTTATTAAACAATTTATAAAAGAGGGAAAAGTCAAACGGGAAGAGCTTTTTATTGTCAGTAAACTGGAATCGGATTATCATCAGCGCAAACGAGTTCCCGAAGGCATCAAGAAGTCCTTATCTCGACTTGGCCTTGATTATCTGGATATGTACCTGGTTCACGAACCTGGTTCAACTAATCCGACAAACGTGTCACTGATAGAGACTTGGTTGGGTATGACTGATGTTCTCCAAGCTAACTTGACTAGGTCCATTGGTGTGTCCAAGTTCAACGAACAACAATTAGAAGAGATCTCTGGAAAGGGACTGAATGTAAAGCCGGTCACAAATCAAGTCTTTTGCAATCCGTATAGAAATCAGAAGAAACTGTTGTCGTATTTGAATGAACACAACATAACTCTGACCGCATTCTCGCCATTGGGCGGTAATCCTGATCCGGATCTTCTCAAAGACCCAAAAATTATCGAAATAGGACAGAGACATAATGTGTCGGCGGCACAGGTGGCCCTCAGATATCAAATACAGAGGGATGTTATTGTGATTCCCAAATCAAATAGAGCCAAATATATTAAAGAAAACTTTGACTTATTTCGATTCAATTTGACGGAAATTGACGTCAAAGAAATTGAAGCAATGAATAAAGAATAAATTAAATAAAACAAAATGATGGCTTTATTTCTAAGCATGTAATTTTTAATCAAAATTTCATGTATGAGAATAAACTCATTAAAGTGAAACCAGACTATTAATAACCTATATTTCGAATTATATATTATATATTTTCTAATAATACAGAGGGGCCAGGTAGGGCTGTATTTCATTTCCACGGTAAGCTGAAAATGCCTCCTCCCTCGTCCCAGCATCTCCATTTTTTGATTAAATTTTAAGATTTTTTTGGAATGTTGGCAAAAAACCTCACTTTTGTTCTTTATTTTAAGGAATTCAGCTTTTAAACTTGTAAAAACTACCGAAAATAAGCAAATTTTAGAAGAAAGTGGTCGTTTTCGGTGCAGATTTCGCCCGTTTTAAAAATAATTTTATTAAAAGGGTCAAAGGCACTTGTTCTTTACAAAGTAATTTTAATTTTATTTTAAAAATAAGCGTGTATAAATTCAATTGAAAATATGTATGAATCAGATAATTAAAATAAAGGTAACTCTGATTTCGTAATATTCATACAATTGTGTTGGCGATGACCTCGTTGTCAGTCAATTCATTAAATTTATTGCCATTCACTTGTCGTAAGTCTTTCCAATCGATTTTCTTAAATTCCGGAACAAATGTCGCGAAATATGGACTCAAAGACAGACATGTAATCCATTGGAACAGAGCGCTCACCCAGTGCCAAACATATCCAGGGTCAGATTGTGACCAATGAATTCGGAAATCACCATTTAAAAATTTGGAAAAGGTCACTTCATAAGCTGACACCCCTAACAATGTGAAACTGATAATTGAACATAATGATATTTCAATGACCAGGTATAGTCGAATTTTGGCCAAACGTTTGTCAGATTTAGTTGAAGACATTTTTAATGAGAGCAAAGTCTGATAATAAAAGTTATATTTGTTTAATTTGAAACCAAGGATCATTGCATAGTTTGTTTACCATTAAAGAAACAAGAAGAATGCCTGGACCAATTTCAAAAAGTGTTCCCACTAAGTGACCAATGACGTGCTCTGTAAATCTATAGTTTGCCATGGTAATAAACCCAAAACTTGCCAAATATCCCGAAATAAGACAAATGCTGTTTATTCGTTTCAAATACTTGATTTGTTTCGGATCTATAACTTTGTTTTGTATTTGTATTTGAATCTTCTTATAATAAATAAATGTCGTGAATGAGACTGAAATATATAAAACAGTAATTTTTACACTTATGAAAAATTGATTCTAATTTACAGCAGGGGTGTGCAAGGTAGATTTCTGAAATATTCCTCTTAGGTTTAAAAATTCTATATTCCAAGTGATCGTGTTAAATTCTTGTTATTTTAATAGAATCTAATATTATGACAAACTGGTGTTTTCACTACATTTAAGTATGTCTTATATAGTTTTGTCGCTCTGCCCCACTCACCCACCCATCCCACGGGTCCTTTTCAAATAAAGAAGCTTAAGATCTCATGGTAAGTTTATGGGAAGACATGGGAGTTTATGGGAGGGGTTGCAGATATGAGAGATACCGACTTAATTATATTTTATTACAACAAAATGCTGTAGTGGTTATAGATTGCCCAACCTTGTTTGAGTGATTAAACAATTCAATTAGCAATTTAAATTTGAAGAATAAGTTATCCAGAGTAAATAGTATTATAATGAAAATCTAAGAAATGAGACAAACAAATACAAACTCATTATAGCCGTAATATCAGTGCATTGGGCATAGAAGGAAGCCTGTGGTAATACCCCTCCAAAGTCGCTAATATATGGTAGTATTGGATGCATGTTCTTGTAATATATGGCCATCAGATACCTTTATAACACATCAATTCAGTAGTTTTTTCATCGACAAAAAATGTATCTTGTGAATGATAATAGACTTACGAAGTAACGACACATAAAGGAGACAATATGGCCACTGACAGTGGAAAGATATAAAGCGGGATCATTTTGTTACTAATTTTAGTATTAATGAATTACTTTAATATTTTACTTCCTCTCAATTCTAGTGTTTTCACTAATTTTTCATTGAAAACAACTAAAGGTTAGCAAGATATGTCTTTAGATTAAATTTATTTGATAAAATCCAAAATAAAAACTTATAAATTTGGGAGAAAATCCAAAGCTAATTATTAACATATCATTATGAATAGAGTGTCAAATCTCTATCTTGAGATAAAGAGTTGACAATCTCCAGAAGGGCCACACATGGCCTCGAAGGTTATTAACTGGCTCTAAATAACACTTAATCGCATTGAGTGACATTAGTTGAGAGCCAGGAGTGCGTTCGACAAAATATTGTACGACAATCGTAACAAAGTTTCATAAAAATGCGTTCATAGGAAGATCGTAAGTTACGATTGCGATCAACTTACCATTTTATTTAAAATCAAAATACAGATCGTAGCCCAAACTTACGATGAGTGCATTCGTCAAAACATTTTTAAAACAAGTTTAATCGTACACATTTAAGATAATTTCTAGTTTACTCTAAGTCAAAAATAAATTTATTTTTATTGAAAAAATAAAATGGCCAGTGAAAAACCATTACTTTCATAGTTTCTTTACAGACTCGATTATGTCTTGGATTGTTCTTTTTGATGAACAACCCAAAATTAAAGTCCCAAGAGTGTTTAGGGATAGACATCCTTTAGAAGAATTAAGTGATATCGAATGCATTGAAAGATTTAGATTTAATAAAAATAGAATTATTGTTATCTTTCAATTATTAAAAAAGATTTAATAAGTTTTACAAAGCGATCGCAATCACTTCCTGTATTGATGCAGGTATGTTCTGCACTTCGATATTTTGCTCAAAGGACATTTTATCGAGTAATCGGTAAGTTAGTGGTTACTGTTTGACTGAACACTTTATCGAGTTGTCCAATTTTATCAGGTGATACTCAGGTGATCAGGCAATTTCATCAAATAATGAAGAACTGATGGCAACAAAACAACATTTTTATAATTTGAGTTCCCAAATATAATTGGCGCTAATGACTGCACTCACATAGAAATTTTGTCACCTCAAAGAAATGGAGGTTGATTATGTCAACAGAAAAGGTCGACATTCTATAAATGTGCAGGCTGTAGTCAATTCCAGATTAGAGTTCACAAACGTTGGGGCCAAATTCCCTGGAAGAACCCATGATTCTTTCATATGGGCGAATCCTGGTTTAGAACAACGTCTAAAGCAAACCCCAAGCATCGGATGGCTACTAGGTAAGCTAATATGACACTCGGTGAAGTGCACCATAGAACAACTCGATAAAGTGTTCAGTCAAACAGTAACCACTAGCATTTTTGTAGGTGATGAAGCTTCTAATTGGAACCACACCTAATGACTAATAGGAACTCCAATAACAGACGGTCACACTCGGTGTAATGTGGCTCATGCAAAAAAGTCGATCAGTCGTAGAGCGAGCATTTAATGTATTGAAAATGCGGTTTAGATGCTTAGGTTCTACGGATGGAAAACTAATGTTTTCTCGAGAAAGAGCATGCAAAGTAATAATTGCTTGTTTCATGTTGCATAATATATCACGTAAGGTAATTCAAGTTCCAATAGTGTATATTAAGGTTGTTGTTAAAAATCTCGTAGTTGAATCTCAGTTCGAGTCAGACGGTCCGCTTGCCGGTGGTTAGTAGAGAACTGCTACCATTGGCAAGAGCCATTCAGCGTTGAGTATTCACTTAGCCCCTCCCACCGTCAACCG
>JAQIWP010002144.1:0-11957 GCA_034695525.1 Euzetes globulus
GGCGGCCAGAAATCCGCAATTTTGTTCTTTATTTTAAGGAATTTAGTCTTCAAACTTGCAAAATAGCCTAATTATAGCGTAATAAAGCTAATTTACGATTAAAATCGCGGGAAATAAGTTTATTTTAAAAGAAAATGGCGGCTAATGGCCGTTTCCGGTCGATGTTGGCTCCCGGAAACTCCCCTCTAGACGGTAAATTTTGGGATTTGGCACCCTTAGCTTAATGTCCGTTTGGCCCCACCCTACGGCTCCCTTTAGAGTCTTCTGCCGTGGTGACCCCTGATTTAAAACCAATGTCTAAAGTTCCAATTGAAATGACTATGTTTTAGTTAAGCATGGTCAATTTTACTTTGAAACCAATTAATTATATTTTGACTAAATATCATCAGGATTAGTGTTTGGACTAATGAACAAGATACCTCAAAGTGTCCATTGAATATTTGCTACAGAATTGATTTGTCGATAAAATATAATTTTAATAAAAACTATTATTTCAATACAATTTGTTGGAATGTTTTGAGATTTAAGTCAAATCAGGAAAACAATTGAAAGAATCAATAATTATTTGATATATAAATAAAACAATTAAATAATAAGTTAAATATTAGAAATAATTGATTGGATTAATAAAAAGTAGTACGAAATGGAGAATCACATTATGAAACTTCAAACTTTTTAAGACTTTCGACAGAATTGGTGAGAAGGCAGAGCATGTCTTTGGCCACAATGAGCTGCGATTCGGCGAATTTCCTCATATTCACAGCTATGGCTTCAATGCGCTGCCGATGGAATCGTTTGATCTCTTGTCTCCCGACTTCACTGCATTCTTCAAAAGCTTTTTCAGCCACCATTTTGTGCTGTTCCGCTTCATTCTTCTTCTGAGACTTGGCTTTGTCTAACATCCGGTTAGCATTTTCGTATTCAATTTGAAGGCATGTCCTTTTAAATAGCATTTCTTTGTGCGACTCGTGATATCTGTACCAAAAGTGAAGAGTATTTGCGAGAGTCGTTTCATCGTTGTGTGAGAGCACATCCAAGCAGTGTCTGTAGTCATCCAGACCTCTGGAGAACAAATTACAGAAGCGAATGCCTATTCGGGACATGCCTTCGTTGTCTCCAAGGTTCAGGTTAAGTGCAGCCGACAAATGGGACAGAACTTCGCATAACTTTCTGCGTCCGTATACTATGGCGTTCAGCGAATCAGACGATTCCTTCAGATTAAGAGAATAAATATTAATGAAATCTCTTTCTTTCTGAAAGAATTCGTCGCAATCTTTGTGATTATATTTCCAATTATCAAAAGAATCGGTTATTCGAGATATTAATCCGAACCCTTTTCTCAGTTTAGGTCTCGGAAGCGCTTCTTTTTCTGTGAGAAAAGTGTCTAAAACCGAGTTATTGCCAAAAACAGGATGTCTTAGCATAAGCCTCAGGTAATACTGAAGAAGCCAACAGTCTCTGTTGAACTGATCCCCAATCAATGTTTTGGAGTCGGACCCCATCTCTTTGCGCGACTTTTGTTGAGCTAATTCTGGTTCGATGGCTGGTCTGTCGGGAAGAGGAGGTATAATCAGTCCATCCGTTTTGTGTGCTGTCGTCAAACAGTGATGAAGATATTCAAAGTCCTCGTATTGTCTTAAAACTGTAAACTTATGTTTATCTTCAGAGCGGATCGACTCAACGCTAATTAAGACAATATTCCCGTTTTTGGTCACACTCTTCCCTAAGACTATATCATATCTACTCTCAAATGGATTCAACCTTTCGGGAGAAGAGTTGGACGAAGCGATTGAAGTCAAAGATTGGTCGTTGTTCTCGACTTTGTCATCACTAAAATCTTCATCACAATTGTTATCATTATTTGAGATACCATTTGATTCGGTGACTAAGACATTGACTCGAGTCGAGTCCTCCAAACTCTTATTTGGCATCTCTTAAGACTAGAATAGTTAGTAATTAGAATCGGCTTAAAATTGAATTGATTTGACTTCAGTTCACATTATTATTATAGTGTCTATGAGAGAGTGTGAGAGAGGGGGCGGTTATCCATACAGGGGTTCACACTATTTCAGAGACAGTCAAACACACCCACTTCTCCACTGAAAATTACCTTTTTCCAACCAATAGGAACTAGACGTCATTTGTTTACTTCTTGTCAAACATGTGTTGAAGAACGCATTTTAAACCAGATTTTAAATAAATATTAACAAGTTTAATTATAATTAAATAAAAGATATTATGGAAACTAAACCAAACGGTAATTCATTTCAATCATTTGACTGTATTTTAATTTATGTTTACTTTCAGAGAGAAAATCAGATAAAAAGAAGCGAAAGAACTTTTTGAAGACGAAAAAGTCTCGGATTATCGTTAGGAATGTCTCGTTTAAAGTCAAAGAGGATGTAATAAGAGATGATTTCTCCAAATTTGGAAATGTTATTGAAGTTAATATCCCGAAAGACTCGGCCGGAAAAATGTTAGGCTTTTGTTTTGTCGGTTTCGATACAATCAAAAGCGCTCTGAAAGCCATCAAAGGAATGAATGGCAAACAATTGTTGGGCCGAACCCTCGCCGTAGACTTCGCTTTGGCTAAGAAGCGCTTTCAGACTCCATCCCATCCAGAAGCGGAAAAAGGAGAAGACCAAGAAGAGCCTAATCGAAGTCAAAATTCCACCGAAGAAGACGACCAACAGGAATCAGATATGGAGCACCAAGACTCAATGAGTGAAAATGGCGACAGTCATCATGAAGACTCAGATATGAATGAAGAAGACGCCGAAGATTTGTCTACATCTAAGGAAAAGATTGATTCAAAGATATTGAATGACGCGTCCGAAGAGCGAACCATTTTTGTTAGGAATCTGTCGTTTTTGACGACTTCCGAAACGCTTAATGAATTTATGACTCAATTCGGGGCAACAGAATATAGTAAGATATGCGTCGACCCTTTCACCGAGCACTCCAAAGGGACAGCATTTGTGAAGTTCACAAACAAAGACGACGCAAACAAAAGTTTGGAAGCCTTTGAAAAACAGGAAAATGACTTTTATTTAGACGGACGACAAATGAATATTTCTTTGGCGGTCACCAGAAATAAATTGAAAACTCTTCAGGAAAAGCGTCTCATAAAAGACAAGGATAAGCGAAATCTTTATTTGGCTAAAGAAGGGCTTATATATCCGGACTCTCCCGCCGCTGAAAGTCTTTCGCAGTCAGATTTGGCCAAACGTTTAACCGTAAGTTTTGTTTAGATTTTTTGTAGGTTTTATTTCTAAGTTATTTATATTTCACTTAAAGTTGGAAACCCGTAAACGAAAAATGCTTCAAAACAATCATTATTTCGTATCGAAGACCAGACTCTGTATTCATAATCTTCCAGAAAATTTGGACAAAAAAATGTTGAGAAAAATCTTCGGGAATGCGGTCAACGATAAAAGAGCGCAAATAATTGAGGTATGTATTGATCTTATACCTCGGTATGGTTTGTTTCAATTTTACTTAAATTACTTTGAGTTAAGGCCAGAGTTATGTTCGACAGAAGAAAATCTGACTTAAAGTTTGGAAAATCTAAAGGATTCGGTTTCGTTGAATTCAAAGAACACATCCACGCATTGAAAGCGTTGAGACATTTGAATAATAATCCAAACATTTTTAGTTCACAAAAGCGACCGATTGTTGAGTTTTCAATTGAGAACAAAGTGGCGCTCAATAAGAAAAGGCACAGAATTGAACACAATCTGAAGACCAATCAACAAAGCTTAGACAATACCGAAGACTTACCAGAAGAGAGTATTGACTACAGTGGTGTTATGTCCCGACCCGACAAACCCAACCAAAAGGTAAAAGCGCCGAAAGTGAACAGAAAATTAGGAGAAATGCAGAAACAATTAAAAAGTAGAAAAAAGAAGATTCAAAAGAATAAAAATAAGGAAATTAACGAAAAAAGACACAAAATTAAAGTCGAAAAACGAAAGATGAATAAAAAAGTAACGAAAGAAACAGAAGATTCACATGACTTACACTACAATAAGAGGAAAAATATTTTCAAACAAAGTGACAAAAGGAATGTCTCTAAAAATGCTAAGAAAGTCAAATGGTTTACTGAATAACTCGATGTTTGATTAAAATTTGAAAATAAAGTTTTATTTGAAATTATGACAAATGAAAGACTTGTTTTTCTCTTCCGTTTATTTCGATGTCAACGACTAGCGATCGAATGTCTCTTTTATTTCGATAGACTTTTATCTTCCCATCGATTCGATCTCCAGTTTTTGAGTGAATGGCTCTCTTCAGCACAAAAACAGTTTGTTTCCAATGAGTTGATTGGGTAAAGGGTGCGGTCGAGAGGATTAACTTGTGTTCTAAAGAATTGGCATCAAATCCGCAGTCAAACCAACCGACGATTGCAACGATTGGGTCATCAGAACTGCAAACTAGCTGAAAGTTTGTCTCAAAATTATGGGTTTCTTCTAAAGTACACCGCATTAAGTCAAACATTTTTATGACACAAACAGATGTATTTATCACATCTTTGGATACATTTTCGATGAGTGCTTCCGACATAATATCACTTTTCATTGAAGACATTTTGAATCCATAGACGTCATCCCAAAAGTTAACGTAACGATTATGTAAGTCCTGATCAGAAATGCCTGCAATCGATAGACTGGCCCTGTTGGGAATCAATATTCCAGAGTCACTGAGAAACCGATTCCTGGCGTAAAGTATTGAATCTAACATTCCTTCAAAGAGCAGGAAATATCCCATCCATTCAGATACTATTATATCATACTTTTGTGGCAAACCGTGTGCTTCGAAATCAATTGCCTCTAATTTGCTTTTAATAAATCTGATCTTAGAATCAAATTTGTTTTCAACTGAAAAATCTATGGCTTTGTAAATAACGTCGCTTTGATCGACAGCCACAACTAGTCGGGCGCCGGCTTTTGCCGCAAAAAGACTAAGTATTCCAGTTCCACAACCGATATCTAAAACAATCTTATCTTCAAAGAATTGTTTGTTCTTAAGAATCGATTGTTCGTAGGCTTCGGTTCTGATTTTGTCGCTCAACATCTCGTAATGAATTGAATAATGAGAATAAGAAGACGAATAGTATTGGTCTTCAGAAGGAGAAAGTTGGCCAACTGTTAACTGTCCTCCCATTGTATTTTCAGACACATCACCATTAATCAAATCTCTCATTTCCATCATTTGTTTTTCAAGTTCTTTGATTTGATGGTCAGAATTCTTCAATTTGAAAATAAGTTGTTCTTTAGACAAGTCGTCATAATCCAGATATTCAGCACTTTTGACAACTGATTGATTGTCATAATAATCGACAATACCTTCGATGTCTATAAAGGGAAAGAAGTCAATTAAAAAGGTTTTTGATATTCTTAATAATCAGCAATTAATTACCAAAAGTGAGGAAACGGTCGTCAGTTATGAAGGGTTTCATAAACTCTTCGGGATCACAAACTTTTGCTTCAATTATTTCATTTATTTGATTGCTCTCCGGTTTATTCACTCGAATATAATTAATTAGTTTTATGTATTCAATTGAATCGATTTTATTTTTGCTGCAAATATCGATTAAATCCAAGTTATGATCACTTTTCAAATGACTTAAATTTTCATCAATTGATTTAAACGTTTTCTCACAAAATAGACACAAAACTTGACTCAATTCTTGTTTCCAATCTTCCAATTCTTCAGCGGAACTCCATTCAGAAGAATCTTCGCTAATGTTTGAACTCATTGTATGATTATTTTACTTAAATTATTTTAAAACAAAACATTAAAAGTCTCTGAAAAAGTAAACAACTTTTAGTTGATTTAAAGCACGTGGAGTTGAAAATCAGTTCCAAGACTTTCAAAAACAACGTTAACAACCTTCATATTTGACCTTTTTAGTGCTAGAAATAAAAGATTGGCATTTTATTGATAAAAAATCTGAAACATGTTATGATTTTAACCATCCACAGTTAAAGCCTAGAATACATATGAATAGAATCTAGTAAATTTAGTTTACAATACTCATATTAACTGTGGGTTTCATATCAGAACTAACATTACAGTTCTGTCTGTAAGGGTTTATTAGTCTCCTAAACCTTCCCATTTGTACCTCTTTTGTGAACAAAGATCTGATGAATACAGTCTTGTTTTGATTTGAATTTGAAACCAAAAGGAAAACCAATTATTGTTTTGTTAAATATTTTAATTATATGTTTTCAAGCGATGGAAGAAAAGAACAGTGATTTCAATGAACTTAACTCCTGTTGTCTTTTGGACCCTTTAGATGAAAGACTCAGCGGTTCCAAAGAGATAATGGAAACAATTCACGAGATGTCTGAAATTCTGAAGACAGACTTAGATCCGGAAACTTTGACCATTTGTTTCAAACTATTGGAAAATGGGGTAAATGCTGAGGCGTTGGCCAAAGTGGTGATCGGTTTGCGAAGAGAATGTGCCAATACTTGCAAGACTTCATCTTTCAAATGAATGCCTCCACTCTTCTCATCATTTATTACTCCTTTTATTCACAAATAATTATAATCCCATTAAATACTTATTGTTTACCAATATTGCCATAAAGACAAAGAGAATGACCAGAAATTGGTCCTGATCATATCTAATCTACTAACTAGCTCAAATTTGTGACAACAGATTGCTTGTTGAGCCATAACTTTACAGTGTTTTACAAATAAATTTTATTTTTAATTGCAAATCATTTTCAGAATTGAAACAAAAAATTTAAATTCAAGCGACAAACAAATTGAAGAAAATTTCACTAATTTTGATAATAACTGATATATTTATTCACTAAATATTTTCACTAAAAATGAATTAAAACTTGAATTCAGTCCAACGGTTCGAAAGTGTAGTGAACGACACCCGGCTTTGGGTATTGTTTTGGTTTCTGTAACAAAACCATTAATTTAGACACAACTCTAACAATAAGAGTAAAACATTTTCATCTAAATGTCGATTTAAGGTCAGGTCGTTTACTTATTAAGAGAGGTGAGCCTTAAACTATTGGATGTTAAATGATACTGGACAAAAGAATTTAAACTTACGAGAGGCCACACATTCCTCAGGTCGAAGTAATAGTCAGTGAAACCCATGAGAACAACTAAAGTAAAGGCTCCCAAAAATGTTAAAACCATTTGAAGTCTAAATAAAAGTGTAATTCAATTAACATTTCAATTAAGAGAGACATACGGTGTGTATCGGAGCTCTTCATTAGGGTTGTGTCGATCGGAAGTGTAGATTTCATATTTTGTATGCAACTGTTGGACAAAACATTTTAAAAATGATTGCAAACAATAAACGAGTCAACCGTTTCGCCGAAATTTCTTCTTCTGTAGTGATAGTCAAAGTCTTCGTAGGGATCTCTAATGTCTTGTCCAACGATAGGCAGCTGCGGATAATCTCCAGTTCCAGTGCCTTCTGGATATGGCTCGTAATCTTCAGGAATCAAATTGTACTTCTTGGCGGCGGCCTCCCTCTCCTCTTTAGTTTTAGGATACGGTCCGGGTTTCCAATCCCTAATCCATCCGCCTATCAGTCAATCATTGAATTAATTGACATTTAAATGCAATTGAATTACAATATCTGATGGGAGTAAAGACTACTTTATTTGAATTAAAGCCATTTAATCGAAACAAATTAATTCGAGTCAATTGTGTCCTCAAAAGTGTTGCCATTAATTAATCAAATGATATTAAATTGACTAAAACTTATAACAAAACTCTGTTTATATTTATTGAAAGCTAAATCACGTGACTCTCGGCCACTAATCTCTGTTTCTGTACTCATATATTTGCGCTAAATTCGAATTTAGATTTGAACAAGATTATTCATTAATCACTTGACATAAATTCATTGACAAATGAGCAAGTTTTTAAAAGAGAGCTCTAAGTTCAGGTGTCACCAAAGACCCACCTATGCCTCCCTAGGTTCTTCTAACTTGGTGACATCTGTCTATGTTTATGATGGTCTATTCAAACTAATTTTGAAAGCTTCTATTTAATTAAATTGGAATATATGGGGAAAACTTGTTTTCTATTTTTACTTCTAGTTTCTATAGTTGTAAAGTAACAAGAATAGGTGATTAGCAAGATATTTCTAAAGTGAATAACGGAGGAATTGATGAGTGGTGCTAACTGTGCTGCTCTTATATATTTATGGCAAAGTTGTAGTTCGGGGTCAACTGAAGTCAAGTTCAATTATATCAATTGGTATTCTAAGCGCATAAAAAGATGAAAAACCAGGAGTCAATAAGTTATTGAATGAATGCTTTTTTATTAGTGAGAATCACAATCAGGTTCGTGTTCTGCTGTTTAGACAATACCTATTGTTAATGGTTTAGGCAGACAACTGTCACTCAGAGGCGTCTATGCGCTCAACTGCTCTTCAACTGAATCCATTCCGAAGTATTCGTTGAGATTCTATAGAAGAGTTTGCAGACAACACACAAAATGCTTAGTTTTTACTTTTATTTTGTTTTCGTTTTCGTTAATATTTCATATTTAATATGTTTTGTCGAATCATTTCCATTGAATACTAGTAATCCTCAAACCAATACCAAATTAAATGGTTATTCAATTGATTAGTAATATTTTTACCAATAATTGATTGTTTTTTTATTAGAAACCAAAGTTATTTTCAAATATTTAACTTCGAAAAAGTCGTGTTTTTTCCGAGGAGTCAACTATTTGTCCGGAGAAAGAATAATAAGAAGAAATCCCTGTCATATCTGTGTCTGCGTTAAAGGCTCTGTGCAGTGCTTTTGGCAGAGCTGTCCACCACCTCCAGAAGGCTGTTCTGTAATTCAACACCAAGGAGTTTGCAATCCATCCCTTTATAATTGTCGTATGTTTTCATAATACCGACGATTTTTGATAAGCTTTTTCAATTCTTTACCTGCCTCATTCCTTTGTTTTCCCTTCACAAGTAAGCCAAATGCTTATTAACTAATTCTCCGAGACTTAAATCTATCATGAATACAATTTTCTAATATTCTGAATTCGATTAGCCTGCTCATAGTTTTTATGCAACTTGAAATTATTCTTTCAAACAGTAGAATTGATTAAATATATGATTAGTGGTCAAAAAGTATTAGAAAAATTGCCAGAATAGATCCTTCCATAGATATTTTGTTCCATTACAAGAGGCTAAACGTTTTTAGTCAGTTTTTAGTAACAAGAAGCTGAATTGTTCTTAGTAATTCAGCATTCGTTACACAATTATTGAGGGTAAACTTACTAAATTATTATTTTATCTCTTATAATTTAGTAAGTATACCCTTAAATAACATCGTAAAATCAATTAATTTATGACTTCTGATAAATTGTACTTAATTTAAAAAAATATCTTTTATTAAGCGATTCCTGAACGCAATGCAACAGTTTATGTGAAATCAAGAAGAATGAGAAAATCTGAGTCGGGTCTGGTTCGGGCCGATTGTGTCATTAGAGGCATTGCGTACTTCACTGGCGAAACAATAGGCATTGCATCTAATAATTGTCTGGAGTGTCGATGCGCTAAGAAATCAATGTTTTGTACGCCTTTGTGCTGTTTTCAGAGCACAACAATTGAGGAAAACTTTGGTGTCAATTATAGAAGAATAAACACAGAAAATAGAGTCGCAGATCCCAATCCTTTGGCTCACATCAGTGAAGACTTGGGTTTGCCTCCAATCGGATCCATTTAATTCACTTTATTTGACAGTATTTTAGATTATTTATTTCAGTGAACATCAATTATTTAAAAATTAAATGTCTCAACTATTAGACAAATCTCTTAGAAGTTATTATCACTGATTTACAATCAATACTAACTATTGAATTAATACTCACACAACCCTTTTTAAATACAACTTCTCGGAGGAGAAAGGATGTCGTCTTTTAAGCTCCAAAAAGCAAACATTCTCTATCTATTGGTCTTTAAGACTAAAATCATTCCATATAAAGATGAGTTGAAAACAGCAAATATAAAGACAGATCATTTAAATCCGTGCAATTAAATAATGGTGTAGTAGTAATAGCTTCTTTAATAATAAGTCATAGAAAATATTCAACTTGTAGTTGATCTAAGAAATACGTGTTATAGTCATTCTGTAATCTTCTTTGAAGGCTTGTTTCATCTTTTATTTATTTATTTATTGCGGCTTATTTTATACCAACAATCAAGATAATACCAACCTCAGATATACTTATGGCAAGTTATTATTGGCAGGAATAAGGTAAACCTTTCTTCTGAGAAGAAATATACTCAGTCTTAATGGTTATAGTTATTTAATTGATCTAGGACTGCAGAGAAACAATCTTTTCATTTTGTTTTCATTTATAAAGCTTTGAATTATAAAAATCAACTAGGCTATCTTTTGCAAGGATTAAAAAATAGAAGTTGTCAAGATTATTCTATTTGTAGAATTGAAAGGAACGACACATTTTACTGTATAGCTAATGTTATGTACAATTATTCGATAAAATGTGCCGTTTTTCAAATCCTCAATTCAATTCTTTGATTTTAAATAAATTGGCTCTAACTAGATCGATTTACAAAAAAAAGAAGAATTAAAATATGCTTGGATTTTTATCTAGAAACAAATAAATCAAGACATTACTGAATGTTGAAGTACACTTACATTAAATTAATATTGTAATTAAATAAAAGTTTGATCTGCATACTCTATTTACAAATGACCATCATTAATGTTAATAATTATGATTGTAATCTTTGTAATAAATAAACAGTGACTATATTTATATGTTTCACATTTTCCTGTTTTCAAAATTTCTAAATAAGTTTATCATAAATAAATACAATTAGTTTCTAACGAAATGCTTTTTTGGTGTAAAATTAGCTCAGTTTTTAATAAAAATAATTATATTGTGAATCAATTTAAATGAAAATTAAATATATTTACAAATATTTTAACGACTTTTAAATAGAAAATATAATTTCAAATCGAAAGAGATTTCTTTTTGCCGTTTCGATCATTTTTAGTGTTTTTGCCGAAAACCATTCCAATCATTTTGGAAACAGTAATGACTGAACTGGTTTTGCGCCGGACTGTCGGCAGACTTGTGACGGTCAGTGCGGGTAATACGTCTCTTATTAAATTTTGAAAGGCAAGACACACTCCGACACTACTTTCAGCGGCAGATACTTCATAGAAGTGGCACTTGTACTTCAGACACATCTCCTGACCATCTTTTACATCAACCTTTAAATTATTCAAATTTAGATCAAATAGATTTACAATGTTTTCGATAAAAGAGGAAAATCGCAAAATATAAAATAAAAATAATAATGACATACTTGTCGAGCAAATTCTGCCAAATCTGTTTTATTGCCCAAAAGTAGAGTCGGACAACTACCCGGTCCTTTCAGAACAGATATTGTTTCGAGCAAATGTTTTGATTGGTTAAAACTTTTTTCGTCGCAAACAGAGTAGACGATTGCAAAGGCGTTTCCCCAATTGATGTGATCGTAAAGACATTGAGCGTTCTGTTGACTCATAAAATTCAATCATGCATGCTCATCACATTTTTTATTTTTCACATTTTTGTTAAAATAACAGAAATAACTTAAAATGGAATATTGAAAATAATAATTGAATAGGAAAGAAATCTTTTGAAGTAAGCCTACCTTACAGTTAGAAGTATCCAATATTTCTATTTCAGTGATAATGTCGTTAAGCTTCACGTTATGGGTGTATAGAAAGTCTGCAAAAAAGCAACCAGTCTGATCATTTCAAATCAAAATATTCTATATCAATAAACATCTAGCTAATAAAGGTTAAGTTTTCTCTATTTAAACAATAGATTTTTTCAACAGTACAGGTCCTAGACATCAGTTGGAAGCACCCTTACCGTTAGGCACCACCTAAATCGAAGATGGCGTAAAGGGTTCCATAAGTGAAATAAATTACTTTTTCCCTCAGATTT
>JAQIWP010002145.1:0-11940 GCA_034695525.1 Euzetes globulus
TATACCGGCATGCCGGTAGACACCATAAAGCCTTTTTTGAGAAAATGGTCAATTTCACTTATACCGGCATGCCGCACCATGTGAGGTAATACGGTAAGTGCAAGGTCTACACCCGCATCTCTCAACTCTGTACAAGAGTTTTGTTCATAAGATATCATTTAAAACTCTTGAGATATAAAACGAAAATTTTATTTATTATTTATTCTTCTCTCAAAAGTGGAATAAAAATAATCTTTGAATAATTAGCAGAAAAAACATTTTCACTGAAAAAAAGTATTTGTTTATAGAATTATTGATAAAATCGAGTGAATAGTTTTTACTCTTTTCTGTCAGATAATTGTGTATTGATTTCATTCGCGACTTCAATATCTTCAGTATTTGTATCACTTTTGAGATCAGATGACTTTAGTTCAGAGCTGTCTATGTTTTTGCCAATAATTTCTACTTTAAGATCAATTTTCTTTGATTTTCTCTGTTTTCTTGGCTTTGATTTCTTTCCAATGATTTCTTCAGAGACAGACAAAAGACAAATCAATAGGAAAATCAATGAGATGTCAAAAAAGAGTATTGTTGGCAAACCTTGGTGAAATTGTTGGAGGGGTTGGACAAACTCTGGAAACCCCATTAAACCAATGATCTGAATGACCATCTGTTCGGTCAGATGTGTTGAGTTGTAGTGGTTTTGAGCGGTGGCCGCCACAGACAGCACATACACCTGAGCGCAACGGTTGATCGCATTCTTGAATTCATCACTGATTCGCAACCTTTTCGGCAACTTTTAAGACAATCAGTCAATACATTTCACAGATCTAATTGACAAACACTTACCACAGGTCTGATCATCCTTTCAATGGTTTGTTTGGCAAATGGACTAATTTTCTGCCACCGAATGATATCTGAAGCCGACATTGGATCAATTCAAACACCAATAAATCAATGGATAAAAACAATAATTATTTGTTAAATCTTTTCTTTAGTTTGTTTTTATTTGTCCCCAAATCAAGCATTGCTTACAGTTTTAAAAAGTTTCACAGTTTTTAAAAGCATTACAATTCGTAGGAATAAAAATACTTCAATCATTTTATTGTCCAAATCATTAATTGCTTGAAAACCTGTCCTTTCAATTGATTCTAACTAATTTAAAAATCAATGTTTCAGCTTAAAAGAACAAGCAACTTTTAATAATTAAACTAACTGTTTCAATTAAAACCCATGACAAATCTAATGACAAATCTACTTTAGAAATATAAAAATGTTTCTACATAAAACAGCAAGTTGATTGAATTTATCAAAAATCATTAGACTGTGCTCTACTCATTACTCTTATTAACAAGATTCATTTATATTTCATGGTTAGACCTTTTATTAAATATTTATCTTAACCAATTATCATTGATTAGAGCCGAGCTTTGATTCTATCAACTTTTGCATTGAATAATTTTCCGAATATTTCAACTTGAACATCTGATGGGAGTTCTCCATTTTTGATAAACTTGATATCAATGGTTCCAAAGGCCAACATTTGTTGAGTGGAATGTGAATAAAAACTTTTACGAATCAAACCGACGACTTGTGAGTTGTGCCAAATCGGTTCCAAACCGGAGACAATCGGACTCTTATCCTGAAGTCTAATCCAAACAAAGTATTTTTCATTCAGTCTATTTTTCAAGGCTTCAGAACCGATAAAGAGATTGTCTTTGAGTTTACGGTCACAAACGTGAGACTCGAGGCCTATGTTTGACAGCATATCCTCAGTTCGTAAGTCAATACCCGCAGACAAGTAATGGCTTTCAATTTTTAGCGACTCATAGGCTCGGAGGCCAGCATTGGATAATATTTCACTACCAATTAGTTGTAAATAAATTGTTTTCAAGTCTTCGTTATTATTCAGATGTAATTCCCATCCAAGGGGACATGGTAAGGAAATACGGATCAGGCGCATAGCAATGTCCTTTCGATAAATCAAAGATTAAACAAAAATAAAGGAAGAGTTGATCTCACATTAAATTTGATTTCTTGATGAGTCTTGTCTTCAAAATTCTTCAGTGAAATACTCAGACATTTTTCTAAGATTTCAGTACTTTTTGGTCCATTGACAGAAAGTACAGCCAATTGTTGGGACAAATCAATAACTTCTGTGTTTTGGATCATTTGATCGGAAATCAAGTTTTTTATTTTAGCCAAAACTTGGTTAGTGTTGAGATCAGCACATGTTATGTAAAACTGGTTGTCATCGATTTTATGGACGACAATGTCTGCATCGATATTTCCTCTGGTATTGAGAAGATAAGTTGGAAGCCATGAATTATTTGCCATCGATTTCAGATCTGCTGGACTCAAGCTATCGATCACTTGAAGTGCATTTTGTCCCTTAAGCAGGAACTTAGCCATTGACGAGACATTGAACACAACAGCCCTTTCATATGCTGCCTGACATTCCTGTTTAACAGCCATCCACTGGCGACTACTTTCTGACCAGTCATAAGTATTGTCCAAATCGATGTATTGCTCTGATGTTAATGATGTCGGCGCCAAATCAAACCAATCTGGGCTTTGAATTTCATGCCTTTCGTAGTAAACGCAGCCTTTGTTGAGAAGTGTCGCAAATAGGGAATCCCTAAAAGTCTTATTTCTGGCTTTGAATGTAATAAAATTTATTCGAATTTAACAAAAATAAATTTTATAACAGGGTTCAGCAAGTCGTCGCTCAGGTGGATCGTCCTTTAACAATCCATTATAAATATATTACATAATTCGTAAATGTAGTTAAAAATTACGGTTTTTTGCCCCAATTACTAAAAATAATAGGTTACTCATGGTGCAATACCACCAGCGCACCACAAACAATGGGTTTTTCTAAAATTTTCGAAGATAGTGAGGGCTTGATCCTCTACCTTGATGATCCCTGATCAATATATACCTGTTAAGGGTTGATTTCTCTGATAGCAGATCCCATAATTCCTGGCATAAGCTTCAGTGCAACGCATTTGAGACCAAGCTCTGTTATTAATTATATGTCTATTAAAACGTTTGATATCATAAGCAGATAAATCGATATCAGGTGCACCGGAAACAATCCATTTGGCCATTTCTTGGCCAACACCACCCGACAGGCTAAGACCAAATGAGTTAAATGCACTGGCATGGAAAAAACCTCGCACACATAGATCTTCACCCAAAAGAGGTCTATGGTCTGGTGTGAACGATTCCGGGCCACAAATAACCGATTTAATTCCGGTTCTGTTCAAAACAGGCATCAGTTTTATGGCGTTCTCCATATTTATGCCAAACTTATCCCAATTGAGACTAAAGAGAGAAAACGGTCCTAAAGTCTCTATTCTTTCACTGATAAGTTGTGGCTCAGGTTCATAGCCACCGATTCCGAAACTATTGCCTGAAACACGGAACACAATGGACAGGTCGTGATCACGAATGTTAGGCGTCTTATTCGGTTGGAGCCCTTCGATGGCCTCAGTCATCACAAACGAGTGCTCCATTGTTTCCTGAGGCAAATGTTTTATCCCTACAATTGTTTTTAATCAAAATACATTTAATTTAAGCATCGGCAAGGTAGATTTCTTGAAATATTTCATTAGGTTTGTAGTCCCAGTATTAGATTTGGTTTCATATATAGTTTGTAATTAAAAATAGATCAGGGACTAATTCAATTTTTCAACTCTTTCGTATTGTGTGTTAGTCCTCAAATTCTAGAGTTTCACTTAGAATCCCTGCACATCCCTGGAAAATACATTTCCCTTAAACCCCTGAGGATAGAGAAAGAATCAGCCTTTTAATCATCAGACATTGGTTATCCCTGGTAATGATATTTTCAGTTTAGATGGCAATATCCCATTCCTATTGCCATGGGTCATCTCTAGATTTAAGACAAGTATGTCTTTTTAAAAATTATTTTGAAAATTAGCGATAAAAACATTTTCTATTTAAGCAAATCATTTTAATTAATAACTAGATATATTTGCGGTATTAAAATAGAAAGAACATTTCTATCTAATTTTATTTACCACCTTGTTAATCTCTGACTACTCTGAGTTAGGACTTTATTGATACAAACGGCATACTTGAGGTTTGAACTTCAATTGTCTCAATAAAATGTTGGCCAAAAGCCAATTGAAAAGCAAATCATTATTATTTATAATCAATGAGATAATTCTCTACTCTATTAACACATTAATTGAGCCAAACATTCAGTGATTTTAATCAAAAGTCTTATCCTGTCGTCAGACAAAAGGAAATTATTTTTATTTTTGAAACATGTTTTCCAAGAATCATTAACAAGCAGAATCTAAATTAGATTTGTGGCAAAACAGGATTTTCCTCAATTAAATTGATTTTTGTCAAATGAACTAACAATTAATGAGACTTAAGTAGAAATACCTGCTAATTTAGCAACTGTAGGTGCCCAACAGCCAGTGCAATTGACAATAATATCAGTGCTGATCTCATGCACATCATTGTTGTATTGAAGGCGAATGCTATTGATTTTTGTTTGTCTGGCTTCAGCTCCGTTGCAGTCATTCGTATTGATAGCTATCAGACGACAATTATTAAACACTTGAAGCTGTGCTCCTTTAATCAGAGCCGAGCAATACATGTGCGGATCGACAAAGCCGTCATTAGGACTGTATAGACCGCCCATCAAATCACTTGTACTTCCATCGATCAAAGGCTTTAATAAGTCTATGGTCTGATTGCGATCCAGAATATATGACTCAATGCCATAGTATTTGGACAAACCATTCAGGCGCTGGTATTCTTGCATTCTTTGTTTGTTGTGGGCTAAGAATAGGCCTCCATTATTGATCCAACCGGTGGCCTCAACTCCCGGTTTGCTCAGAAGCTCACTACTCAGTAAATGGTGTGTCCGAGTCAACAGCTTTATATCTGTCTCAGAGGGTCGTAACCTCCAGACTAAGCCTTTAAATGTAGGCCATTATCAGATTAATACCCATTAAAATTATCAGTCCATTTACCATTTGAGTGCCACGTCGTTCCGCTTGTTATGTCATGTCTTTCCACAACAATCACATTATTATATCCCAATTCAGTCAAATGATAGGCTACCGACAAACCTATGACTCCGGCGCCTGTTTCACACAATGGATTGCCTTTTAAAATCAATTCATTTACTAAATCAGTACTTATTCTCACCAACCACTACAACATCACTAGATTTGGGCAGAATTTTTGTTGAGTATGCTCTTGTCAATTGGCCTAACATTTTTTGCTTACTTAATTCTCACACAATTTCACAAAAGTTTTTAAAATTATTACTAAAATTGTTTCAATCAAATTGAATAGTATTTTCAAATGTTGTTAAACTCTTTGTACTCTTTGTTTCGAATAATTCAGTGGTGATTGTGATAAGGGTCCGACCAAAACCCTCATTAACTTGGACAATTTTTCCTCATATTTTTCAAATATTCAAAGATTATTCTAGATCATTTAGCAAAAAACTGAATTCTGATCCACACCATTTTTGACAATATTAAGTACTCTTGACCAAAGTTTAATTTACCCATAAGAACGACCTTCTCTCCAGAAGAGAAGCTTGAACATCCCTTATTGATTTTTTTCCATTTATTAGTTTTGATAACATTAAAAGACATGTGTTTTATACATCGTTTTAATGAATGGATGATTAGATAAATGATTTGATTGATAATTATAAGTAAATTCATAAATAAAATGATTTACATTTACATTAGAATAGTTTTTTTTTCAATAAAAAGTCAATTTATTTATGATTTTATGAAAAAAGTTTAGATCTGTTTTTTTTCTCAGAATTTAATGGATTTGTTGAAAATAAATATTAAAACAAAATTCAGATAAATGCTCCAGAAATTCGAGTTGATTTTGAAGGATCCGTTTCGTATAGTATTGGACGAGTATTCGGGTAACTTTTCGATGTAATTAAGGCACTGTTTTCGACGGTTCGAGTGCTTTATATACCGGTTTTGGTGTTCAAGACACAAATATTTGAATGGTCCCATACAGGAGGCGTATGATATGGCATATGGAATGTAGGTCTGTTCGACCACTCCTCTGAACAAGTGTGAATTGACCCCCTGGGCATAAACAGGCACATCTTCGCCGCCATGTGTGTCCCAACGGCGCGGAACGGCTGACTGTTGAATGAATTCTTTGTTTGCTTCGAATAAAAAACGAAATGAAATTCAGTAAAAATTGTTTAGCCTTTTGGCACAGCCTTTCGTAAGGAGAGACATGTTCTTCAATCTTATTAAAAATTAATTGAAAGGAAAGCTATTCGTTTGTGTCGAGCCCTCTATCTGTGCCTAACAGTCATTTTTAATGAATGAGAAGTTTAAATGTCTTTTAGCGCTTTAGTACTGAAATGAATACTTGATATCATTGTTGCCATCACTTGAATGTGAGTTCTATCCGAGTCCTGTCTTTTCTCAACAATAAGTGTACTTTTTTACTTGGAATCGAATCAATTGAACAATAGATTAGTATTTGTTTGTTGTCCTTCAAACTCATCGAAACACAATATGTCTGCAACTTTTTCAGCCAACTCTTTATTCAATTCGGCAGAAGAAAAATACTTACCAAGTATACTTTAACTAAACTTTGAAAGTTTAGATGTTTGTAATACTATAAAAATAAGTTGACTATACTTTAGCCAGAAGTGGCCAATAGGAGGCTGTATTTCCTTTCCCCTTTAAATTGAAAATCATCAAATCTCAGACCCATAAGAAAATTCCAGAAACTCCCTCTCCTTTCACACCTCTGGAATTAATAATATAAATAAAGGTTTCATACTTTGAGTTTCTTAAATATTTGTAAATCTATATACTTAATGATCATTATTTCTTGTCTATTACTTAATTGTTTTGAAAAGTGCACCATACTGCAAGTCTTAGGTTGTCCTGATTAAAAGGAGTGGAATTGACATATTTAAATGTAACCAAGGTTATCGGAATTAAGAAAGTTTTCGGAAAAACACTTTTAGCGAAAGAGTCAGTGAATTTTTAGCCCGCATATTTTAATACAACTTTTAAAAGAATTTGCTTTACTCAGGATGTTTTAATGAAAAACAACTTTACATAATCTATGTGGTGGTTGTCTGAACTCTGTGCGCATCTCTGATTTGACTATTTGTGAATTTTTCCAGTTTATGTATTTATTGGTTATTTAATTTGTGTTTGTTTTACGCTTTGATTGATAATTTTCAGGCAAATTATAATAACACAAAATTGAATTTATTTTGATTAATTCAGAACCCATTGAGATGTAATGAGTGCCGACGGCACACATGTTTTGCACAGAATGCCAATCAAATACAAATAGATTTGTGTAAAACCTTTAAAAGAATTTTGTTTATAATTCATGCGAAACGGTTTAAGTAAACTTCATTAAAGTCCTGTTATATTCCTTTCAAATGTTGATAGATGAAAACTGTTTGAATTTCTCAGACTAGTGGAAAGGTTTTCTCTAAAATTCTGTTTGAAAATTCCCTTTCTCTTTTGAGATATTCATTTGAAAAGTCATTTGATTTGAAATTGAAAATTAAATTTTCAAATACAAAGTCTCAATGGATTTGATATTTTAGGCCTAAAATTCTTCTTTATTTGAGAAGAAGATAATGTTTTTTGAGTATTTCTGATTTGAATTTCATAAGATCTTGGATAAGAGCTTGGATACTCAATTTGAATTCTAAATAGGTAATGTTTGTTTTACAGCTGACAAGCAATATAATTGATAAATAAACCAGGCTCACTTTAGCCAACAATAAAAGTTTTGCAATAGTTCTTGACAATTGATTCTGTGCTACAATAGATTCTGTGCCATTCTGTGCAAACATGTCATTAGTTGAAAAGATATTCTTTGAATTATTTGTTTTCTGTTTTCTTGATATATAATTTCAATCAGCAATTCTTCAGTGAAATAAATGAGTTATTAATCCAATTGAATCGCAACTCAATGGTTAATACAAAGTTCAGTTATGTTTATTGTTTCGGATCATATGTGAGGCCTTTTTTGGTGTTAATATTGAATATTTGATAAGAAATATTGATTAGAAGAGAGCACTGACTTGTGTCGACTTTAGTGATGTTGATTCTCTTTTTGGTATATCCGGGTCCATTAGCGTACAGCAATGTTGTATATGGAAGTGAGTCCACATCAGACACTTTGCTATCGGTGCCTAATATATGGTTTCCTCTCTTTGGAAAGCCTCCAAATGTGAAAACGTGCGAATGATCTGATGTGACCACTAATAGACTTTGGGAGGGTTGAGTCACTTTCAATGCTGCAGCTATGGCTTCATCCAAGGCTAATGTGTCGGCCAGAGCTCTGTTCGCGTTATTCAGATGGTGTGCGTGGTCTATACGGCCGCTCTCCACCATCAAGAAGTAGCCGTTTGGGTTGTGCGCCAATATTTCTATGGCTTTGGTGGTCATCTGTGCCAGGGATGGCTCACCGCTCGGGCCATCGTCGCGGTCCAGTTCATGCGCCAAATGGTTAGAACTGAACAAACCTTTGGAACAATTGATTGATTTCCGATTGAGAATAGCTTTTAGTTGAGAGAACAGGGCTTACAAACCGAGTAAATAATCAATACGTGAAGTGTTTAACTGATCGAACTCAGACTTGTCCCTCACATATCTGGCCTCCAATCCTCTGTCCTTCTTATCCAAAAGCCAGCTCTCAATCAGATTTCTGTTGTCGAGTCTGCGTCCGAACTCATTAGGCCGTTGCGGATCTCTTTCCATAGCGCCCATGAAATGTCGTCGGCCTCCACCCAGAATGACCTTTGAGTGAATTTTCCATTAATTATGTCAAACTAAAGATAATTAGCGCCTACATTGAGATTCCTGCCGGGCTCATCCTCTACCAGTTGTCTGGCAATGTCTTTGCACAATCCCCTGGCGCTCGACGATAATTTGTCATCACTTTCCCAGTATCTGCTGGCGCTGTGCGAGTAAAGGGCTGCCGGCGTTGCGTGAGTTACGCGGGTTGTCGTCACAATACCCGTCGATTTGCCTGAAAAATGATTTTCATATAAAACTTATGAATCCATTTGTTTATTATTGTCTGCAAATACAGAGAGTCTCTACAAGAAGTCAAACACTCTGTGCTCTGAAAATGTAACCAATTTTTAGCCTATTTTCAGCGCCAAGTCTTTTGAAATACAAATTTGTTTTCCAAAATCTTTTCTCTTCAATTGATTTATTTGATTAAACAACTCCAGTATTATTTGTTTGCCGAGGAAAAAACAATTTAGACAACTGACACATTCTATTCTTATATTGTCTTGTTGATTTTTGCTTTAATATTTCAACTCTTTTCCAAAGCATGTTTGAAAGTATTTTTCCTTTTATTAGATTTTTTTTTCAATTTTTATTCGTATCGAAAAAGTTTTGTTAACTTCAAAAGTCAAATGAATTTATCATTTTATCCAGTTTTCAACCATCTCTTTGTTGTTGAAATGAGCAAACATTTCACACAAATGGCAGTAAAAATAGAGGAAAATCTCAAAAATGCATTTGAGATTGAAAACTATTTGCGTTAACAAAGTCGGCTATTCTGTGCCGTCAATTATATTTTGCATTTCCTTCAATTACATAATTTACAAGAATTATACTCATTATACTCTCATATTATATCCCATTCTCCGGATAAAGTGCTCAAAATAACAATCTATTTGTAAAACAGAGTAATTAAGGTCTGTTTGCTATAAAAACCATTGTTTATGGAAGACATTCATGTAATGCATGAAAAAATTGATCCGAAAATAATGTAGACATTTATAAAAATTAAGTATATTTTCCATTAGATTTTATTCGTTAAACTTTTACAATATATCGAATATAAAGACATAGTCTTCTACCGTCTCTTCACTCATTTAATATCAAAGTTAAAATTGCTCATTTTTGACTACCTTGCATAAAGCAGTTTGTTTATTGTAACACCTTGGTATTTCACTTGATTAATATTATGTTCCTAGTCAAACAATCATCTTCTCCCTTAAGAAGCCTTCCCCGGAATGGGAAGTCTTAATGAAAGATTTAATCTTTTCTTAAGTAAGTCTCAAATCTGTCGTTAAATTTTTAATTTAAACTCAAGAATCTTATGATTCAATTCTTTTGTTCGTCTTTTGACTCAACAAATCCTTTGTTAATCCGATTCCGTTATATAAAGATTTCATTATTTAATGAAATATTTACTTCAGTTTTATGGTTGAGTTGATAAGAATTAGCGAAAGGAAAGCTCAGATTTATCAATAAACTAGTGGTCATACCCTCTTCCTGTGCCCAGTCAGCAATGCTTTTGACTCTTGAGCTGAACGATGACTGACAGTCCTCGAAAATGCCGTTTTGGTCCAAACCGATTGTCTCATATCTAGCTTTGACGCCATTGAGAAGTGCTGTGGCACAGGCACCAGAATCGCCCACTTGGCTGTCAATAGTGTATGTCTGGCATAAATGGGCGAAATTTATTTTTCAGAGTTGGCAATTTGTCCAGGAAATTAATAGCCAGAATTTATTAAGAATAAAAATCAGTAGTACTGTCAGCAGATTCCTTCATATATTCATTATCTGGCGATCAATGCAAGGATTTCCCATTTTAACCGACATTTAAATCGATTGCCTTTTGTCTGAATCGATTCGCAAAAGTTTTCCTTATTTTTATTATTTCATAAGTTTTTTTCATTATTCAAGTCATTCTCTTTATTCTTGTTTGTTTTGAATTCAATGTTCTAGGTATTGCAGCTCTCAAAAACATCTACGAATAGATAAAATACTAAATAAAAAATTTTAGAGTTTACTGACTCTTCTCTAGAAATTACTTCTTATTAATTTAATATTTGCTTGATAAAAGAAGCAAAGCAGAAATAATCTATCAAGTTTATCTTTCTAGTACTAAGTTTGACATTTCTATAAGGAATTTATGAAAACTAATGATTTGAGATTTTGTCAATTATTTTTGTTGTGTCTTTCAATCGAAATTATTGATGAAATACTTATTTTCGGAAATACCTTGGAGAGTGCAATATTGGGGAAGTGGTCAAACGACAGCTGATGTTCTTCACCAGTGAGTCCCAGCTGCTGACCCCTCATAATTCGGGCCGCAGTTATTGTTGTTATTCCCATACCATCTCCAATGAATAAGATAATGTTTTTGGCCGCAGATGTAAACCCATTCCCCGAAAAGCTGTCGGCACTGTTTTTCAGAAATACAGATTTGGCCGATTCATACCAATGGGAACGATCTGATCGTATAAAAGTCCAAAATCAATATCAAAGACTATTAGAAAATTATATTCAATAGAAAAGAGAACAGAATTCTTATTTTTCTAATAGATTTTGGTAAGAAAACTAATGGCTTTCTCCAATAAAATAGTGAAAATTCTAAAGGATTTGTTTCAATTGAAATACAATACAATGAAACTTTCTTTTTAGGAAAAGCCAATCGTTTAAGAGTTTGTCATAAAATTTTATGATTCTCTGCGCTGTCTCTCTATTTATCTGAGTGATATGGCTGTGCATCAGATGACAATCACAGCCCAAACCCTCATATATTGATTACCAAGAGGCAAAAAGTGTTTGTTTTTATCTTAGCTCTCATGTCATGGCTCTGACCATAGACTGGAAAAGTGAAAAGAAGTTACAGATTACAGACAGACAGAAACAGTTGTAACGGTCAGTAAGAAAAGGGGTGACGACGTCCTTTTCCCTGTTGACAGCTATTTCTGTGTACACTCCACTCGTTTCGATGTGTGTATCCCTTTCACAAATATGTTTAATTAGTTTGTGATGAGATGTCCTAAAAGTCGGGTTCAATAGTTTGTGAATAAAACTGACACTTCGATTATCGTCTGACACATCCAAACATGATTTCAGTTAAACCATACATTCGAGAGAGAGAGAGAGAGAGAGAGAGAGAGAGAGAGAGAGA
>JAQIWP010002146.1:0-11939 GCA_034695525.1 Euzetes globulus
ATGCGGTCGAAGAGACCAATAAAGTGAATGAATGGGTTCGCAGACAAACCAATGATAAGATTGAGAAGATCTTTGAGGAAACCATAGAAGAGGACACAACTGTTGTCATCTTAAATGTATTGTATTTTATGGGTAAATACTTTTAAATTATCTAAACTTAAATTAATTTAATTTTGATTGATCCAGGCCATTGGGAAGAATATTTTTACGAAGAGTCAACAAAGAAATTAGACTTTTATAATAATGGAGTGACTGCGGTAACAACTGATATGATGAATCAGCATGATCTGTTCAATTATGGCGAGTCTTCTGAATTGGATGTTCAACTTTTGGAATTGGATTACATGGGAGGGAACATCAGTTTTGTTGTTGTTTTGCCGAAGCAGAGGAATGGCTTGAATTCATTGAAAGAGAATATCAATGCACACAATTTCGCAGAAGCTCTAACTACCATGAAAAGGGAAGATACGAAATTGTACTTGCCAAAATTTAAAGTTGAAAGTAGTTACGATTTGAAGGAGATAAACCCGAAGCCATTGGCCCTGACCCCTTACGCAAACTTTTCCCGACTAACCTCTGAGGAAACAATTGTTAGCAAAGTTCAGCACAAAGTCTTCATTGAAGTCAACGAAAAGGGAACGGAGGCGGCGGCTGTTACTGCCATCAAAATGAGACCAGTATCGGGTTTTATATCATTTGAAACTAAACTGTTTAAAGCTGATCACCCCTTCCTATACTTCATCAGAGATCAGTCCAATTCAATGATTCTGTTTTCCGGACAAATAAATAAATTATAGACATTTTGAAAATAAACATTTGTTGTCATTTGAATTAATTTAAAAATACTACAAAAAGTATCTTAAATATTTCGTAAAATAAACAAATGATGAGCTTTTAATAATTTATAATGGCACTTTTTATATAAATTTTGGCATTCTTGAGTTCTCTAATAGATAATAGACTTCAGAATTGACCCTGATGATTATTTTATTACAAGTATTTTTCCAGTTTTTACCTTATTTAAATATTTAATTTGCGCATTTAAGATTTAACTATCAATAGTTAAGGATGGGTAAACAAATTAGGTCCCTTAAAGAGTACTTGTTTAGAATGACAGGTCATTTAAGTAAACTAAATATCAAAATCATTATATAATCAAATAACTCGAGGGTTTGAAAACAAAATAAAAATATTTTGGTAAGTAAAGTAATTATCAGGAGGAATTTAAACTCCTTCAAAAAAGTTGTTTAATGAATTTTTTTATTAATAAATTTTTAATAACAAATTATCTAAAATCACATAAATCTTAAGCGAGTTTTTCAAGAAAAGTAGAAATTCGTGATTTATTTAACTCTTTAGAATATCTTTAATGGAAAGGTATATAAACCCAAAGTCTATTCACTTTTCGGTCAAAGAAACTTTAAGTTCTTATTAAGACAAATAAAACAAATTATAATTAATACAATTAAAAGCACTTAACCTTTTTGTCCACAAACTTTATTGACCACAACTGATAGTATAGACAGATAGTATATACCATCAGTTGGGGACAAAAAAGTTAAGTGCTTTTAATTGTATTAAATATGTATTCCCACAACAATCAAGATATCAATTCAAATTATAATTAATTTTTGAAATGAAACAAAAATGATTGAATCAATAATTTGTTTAATAGAGATGGCCAAAAAAATTTAGGGGGTATGGAGAGGGGTATTTTGTCAAAAGGGTTTGGGGTATGGGTTAGGGTAAAATGGAAGCCGGAAACGGCCATTTCCTTCTAAAATTGGTTTATGTCCGGTGATTTTAAGTCTAAATTAGTCTTATAATGCTATAAAAAGGCTATTGTGCAAGTTTAAAGGCTCAATTCCTAGGGTTTGTCGGAAAAGAATCATTGTTTCGGAAAAATAATTTGAGGAATATTTACAGAAATGATTAATATTGGGTTAAAAATTTTCTAGTCTATAGGAGGCACACAATAAATGTTCTTGACTAATAATGGCGACCGGTGTTTTAGAAAATCATCATATACAATTTAAATGTAGAGAATTTGCATCATATATTTTATTAACTTTAACCTATCCTAATCCAAACCCATCGTAAACTATTTTACGTTTCCCTAAAATAGCCAATATTGTGTACCTCCGATCAGCTCCATATCTAAAGCCTGTGCTTATCTTTAAAAGTAGGGGTAAAGATTTAGGCTAAATCTTGAAACCAATATCAACTTTACAATTAAATTTAGCCTAAATTTAAGGTTAAATCTTGTGAAATCGTGAATTCTCGCAACCCTATTTAAAAGTAAATTTGATTAAAACAACCCATTGTCCCTAAATTGCCTGTTTGTTTGACCGTTGGTAACATATTTATTGACAGAGCTATGAAAAAGGAATGACGTTATCAGAAAAGATAACCTTCAATATTCTTTCATTAGAAATGTCCTTAAATTATAAATAGACCATTAATTTCAAGGTCTTTGACGACCTAAGGGTAGTGCACAGGACTAAACATATGACACTTTTTCCACAATTTCGATAAATTATATTTATTTTTCATATTTTGTTTACAACTTTTGTGAAAACATTAACCGAAAAAATAATTTGCTGTAAACATCTGTTGAGATGTTTGTTATGCACCGCATTTCAGCTTTGAATAAAATTTTATTTAATAGACGAAACCTATTTAGATATAAATCGAGTTTTAGCTATGCTTTTGAGCCGTCATTAGAACCATATTCTCAGCTCACAGTCGGACAGTTGATCGATGCCTGTGCACAAGATTCTGGCCATAAGACTGCCTGTGTTTCTGTTCACCAAAATATTCAAAAAACTTATACAGAATTCAATTCAGATGTAAGTTATGAACGTTTTTCGTCTAAAAAGTTTCGGTCAATTATGAAATTAAAAAAAACTGTTATTTAATTATTTTATTGTTTCAATAGATTAATAAATTAGCACTTAGTCTGAAGGGTATTGGCTGCGGAAAGGGGGACAGAGTGGGCATTTGGTCGCCAAATTGTTATGAATGGCTGCTCATACAATATGCGACCGCAAAGATCGGGGCTATTCTGGTATAAAATCATTTGAGTTTTTTTTAGAATCATGTTTTAATTTGTTCAAGGTCAATGTGAATCCTGGTTATCGTGCGAAAGAACTGGAGTATTGTCTGAACTTAGTCGAGTGCCATACGCTTATATGCAGCCAAATGTTCCGGACATCCAATTATTGCGAAATTCTGGATAATATTTCACCGAACCTTTTGGTCAATACTAATGGCACTGAAGTCGAAAGCAAAAAGTTAGTCATTCACTGAATGAATACAAATTTGTTTTTGATTGCTCTTTAAATATGTTGAGTGGTTTTCCATAATTTTTTTTTAATATGATGTGACCAAAGTAGTATATTTTTACAATTGCTTTCTCTATGTTCTTTATAATAGTTATAACTTCTAAGTGAAAAAAAGTTTGTTCGAGTTTTCAATAATTATCTAAATAATACAATTGTATGGTTTGCTGGAATTTGCCTTGCATACTGTTGCCTTGCATACTGTTGCCTTGCATACTGTTGCCTTGCATGCCGTGCATAGTATTAGCCACAATTACCTAAAAATTTGATTGAAAATTTAAACATTTTACTAATTATTTGATTACTAGTGTTCCCTAGTATGTTTTATTAAGGTATCAACAAAGAAGGTATGAGGTAAAAACCTCCTGTCTTCGAAAATTTTGAAAATTCAGAAGTAGTACTCCCCTAACCCACTGAAGTCGAAAAGCTTTCTGATCCCTGGTCTGCAACGAAATATTTGATTTAACTTATACCTTTTATGTTAAAAGAATTGCAAGTTTAAGAAACCTGGTTGTGCTGAATAGTGGACCAAATGAACAGGAAATAGCACCGCCCAATGTGGTTCGTTTCAATGATTTCCTATCCAGAGATAATGTGAGTGTGGAAAGCATTGAAGACGTGACACAACCGGATGACTCGATCAATATTCAGTTCACATCGGGCACAACCGGTAACCCTAAAGCCGCTACACTCACCCATCACAATATCATACAGAACGCACGTTTCGTCGCCAAACGTGTCCTGGAAGACATTGCCGACTTGGACAAGCTTAGTGTCTGTTTGCCGAACCCACTCTACCACTGTTTCGGCTGTGTTTTGGGTTCTGTACTGACCGCTCTAAATAGAGGGACGTTAGTATTGCCGGCCCCCGTATTCAACGCTTACAAAACTTTGGAAGCTATTCATAACTATAAGTAAAATAAAATAATTTAAAATTGATTTCTCACTTAAATTGATGTTTAATATCAGATGTAATCTGGTTTACGGGACGCCCACAATGTATATCGATATTCTGAATTCGGGTCTGAATAAATTCAACACCACTTCACTGGTCAGAGGTATTGTTGAAAACAAATGTTTTGTTTTTTATAATTATATAATAAATCACAGGTTTAATGTCTGGAGCACCATGTCCTCCGCCATTGGTCGAACAAGTTCATGCCAAAATACCAAGCTGCAATATTCTGGTCAGCTTTTAATGATTTTTAATACTCTTTTATTGTTTTGGATATTTGCCTAAACATGATTTCGAAAATAACTATAAAACGACTTTAACACCCCTTCGTACTTCACTCTAATTTCAAAATTTTATTTCGCTTTTCACCAAGAGCGTGCAAGGAGGGTGTACCCTATCAGGCACAAAAAAGAAAAATGACGGCCGCGCGAAGCACGGCGGCCATTTTTCGTAATGTCCTTTATTTTAAGAAATATAGCTTTGTAACTTTAATGATAGCTTAATTGTAGCTTAATTAAGCTAATAAAGTTAGTTAAAGTTAGTTAAAAATATACCCCTAGCCTTAGAAATTGCCTCTAGGGGGGTATATCAAATTTGGAAAAAGAACATTTTGAATCAGAATCATCAAGATGAGTATCTTTAAGTAACCGTTACAGTAACTGTAAACAATTAATTTAAATTTTTGACTAGTTATTTAATTTAGATATAGTTTAAAAATTAACCACTTTCAGCTTCATTAAAATAAATGTAGGAAAAGGCTTTTTCTAGGTTAGGTTGCACCTGGCAAATTGTTATTTTGCTTAATCCATTATTTGATTGAATGTGCAGATCCCTTATGGAAGTACGGAAAGCAGTCCTGTAGTTACCCATACATCGATTAAGGATAGCAAAAAGCATAGACTGGAGTCAGTGGGCCGACCCTTAGATCATTTAGAGATCAAAGTGATTGATCCGAAAACTGGTGCTTTGAAAAGGACTGGCGAAACGGGAGAGGTGTGCAGCAGAGGTCATTGTAATTTTGTTGGATATTGGGCTCAGAAACAACAAACTGATGAAGTAGTTGACCAGAACCGTTGGTATCATTCAGGGTATGTTTAAAAAAATTAATGATGTGACCAAGGTTTTGCTTAAACAAATTCATTTTGTATTAGAAATCCTCTCATTTTCGATATAACAAGTTATTTATTTATTTTTTTACACTTCCCCTAGTATTTTTTCAATAATGATTTTGTAATTGATTGAGGTCCCTGGTTATTCTATTCGCCCTTCCTTTACAAAAATAGACCTTTATTTAGAAATTTTTTTATCTTTTGACTATCTTGGTCATCAACTCTAACAAATAAAGCGCAAAAGTAAAACATAAGATTTGAACACTAATTATGTGGATTTTATTAATTTCAAGTTTTGACCAAATTCAGGAATATATTAACAGCACAGATAAATATAATTAACCATCAAATTTTTTACTGCATTTGTCAGGAATTGTTCATACCTATTTTTTCATTGTGTCACACTTTCAGTAAGCAGATTTACTTGGGTTTAGTGCCGGATAACATTTTTCAGTTAATATTTATCTTAATATCAAGACTTAACTCATATTTGAGATGGTGTGCATACCTTGGTTTTTTTTAATTGAAAGCCGTCCAATTAATTAGTGTTCAAATCTTATGTTCATGGTAAAGTTATTAAGTGGTTTCAACCATTTAGTGACATGGGTTTTATGGATGAGTCTGGATATCTTTTCATCAATGGTCGCATCAAAGACATGATAATCAGAGGCGGAGAAAATATTTACCCGAAAGAGATCGAAGACTTTCTTATGTCCAATCCATTCGTAGCGGACGCACATGTAATTGATTTGAAAACATTTTATTTAACAATTGTTTTGAATGTTTTCTGGTTGAAAAAGGTGGTGGGAGTACCTCACGAAAGACTGGGCGAGGATTTGGTCGCGTATATTAAACTGAAAAATAACCAATCGTTAGATCCCCGGACTGTTAAGGAGTTTTGTAAGGGAAAGGTATTTAAGAACAGTGCTTATTTATACTTGACTAAATGATCTATACTTGATAAAATTTTATTGGAATCGATTCTGGCAGATAACTCACTTCAAGATTCCAGAGAATATTGAATTTGTGGAAGACTTTCCCCGAACTGTTACAGGAAAAGTACAGAAATTCAAATTAAGACAAATGGCAGAAAAACAGTTCAAGAAATAAAAGGAATTTTTTTTCTTATCATTTGTTTAACAAAAAAAATTAATAAAATAATATCCTGTTGCAAAGCAATTATACCCTGAGTGTAATTTATTGAAATAAAATGAACAAAATAATTATTTTGAATATATTCAGTCGACACACAAGATCTTACTGAAAAACAATGCTTTAATCTAGAATAATTTAAGTACTAGTTCTACATGGCTAATGGATTTGTTTAAAATAAGGAAACAAAACTATTGCCTGATTTCGAAAATGTGGTCAAACAGTACTTCAAAGGAGAGGTACAAACGGCTGACTTCAGGAACAATGCGGTCGAAGAGACCAATAAAGTGAATGAATGGGTTCGCAGACAAACCAATGATAAGATTGAGAAGATCTTTGAGGAAACCATAGAAGAGGACACAACTGTTGTCATCTTAAACGTATTGTATTTTATGGGTAAATAATTTCTAATTATCTAATTTTAAATGAACTAAATTATGATTGAATTATCCAGGCCATTGGGAAGACTATTTTCATGAGATGTTGAATCAAAAATTGAACTTTTATAACAATGGATTGACAGCTGTAACAACTGATATTATGTATCAGCAAGGTCGGTTTAATTATGGCGAGTCTTCTGAATTGGATGTTCAACTTTTGGAAATGGATTACATGGGAGGGAACATCAGTTTTGTTGTAGTTTTGCCGAAGCAGAGGAATGGCTTGAATTCACTGAAAGAGAATATCAATGCACACAATTTCGCAAAAGCCCTGACTATCATGAAAAGGGAAGATACCAAAGTGTACTTGCCAAAATTTAAGGTTGAAAGTAGTTACGATTTAAAGAAGGAGATAAACCCAACGCCATTGGCGTTGACTCAATACGCTACCTTTTCCCGACTAACCTCGGTGGAATCTATTGTCAGTAAAGTTCAGCACAAAGTCTTCATTGAAGTCAATGAAAAGGGAACGGAGGCGGCGGCTGTCACTGCCATTAAAATGATTCCAGAATCGGGTTTTATACCATTTGAAACTAAACTGTTCAGAGCTGATCACCCCTTCCTATACTTCATCAGAGATAAGTCCAATTCAATGATTCTCTTTACTGGACAAATAAATAAATTTTGAATGAAAACGAGCAAGGCCACTAAATAAAATATTATTTTAAAAGATTAGTTTTTTCTTGATTCATTCTATAATTAATAACTCAATTGAAACAAGCCTGACCAATTTTCCTAATTTAAAACAAATAATAAAATACCTTTTTAATCAAAATTTTGGCTTAAAAATAAAAATGGCATTGGTAGCATTAAAATGAACCTGGATTGCATCTAAATTGTATTTAAATGTTTAAATTTTCTTCTTCAATCATAACAATTTCTGCGTTATTTAATCGACGCCTTCAATAAAGTTATCCATTAATTCTGGTCATTTATTCTGTGCCAGTACTTTTGTTTTCAAACTTTGACTGATATCAATACTTAGCTTGCAAATAAAAGAATATCACATTAAGGAATCTTTTTATAGATCTTGTCCTCAATTTGCATCATTAACATTGAAATAGGGCAACTTTTAGGCAATATCATTCTCGCATATTGTTTTTTGAGCATGGTATTTATGATCTCTACCATGATCTAAATCATTTAGATTGAATTGAAGTCTTTTTAAGTAAAATTTTCTACTAATGATATCATTATATTATTGATTCTTATTTTATTATTGTTCATTTGCATGTACATTTAATACTAATTTGCAAGCTTTATTCTGATCATTAAATTGTCCTGTTTTAAATGTTTTATTAAACTTTAGATTTATTTGCATGTATGTAATGTAATCAATTTTGCATTGAATAAAGTTTTACTAGCTGACAAAAAAAATTGAATGTTCCCGAAAAATATAACATGAAGGTTGTCAATTAAATTATAATTGGCGAAGGGAAGAGTTTAAATAACTGTGGGAACTGTCGAACATTTACAAGTTTTAATTTAAATTAAATGTTTAATAAATAAATTGCTGAACTGGCCTGGATTCAAATTTGAGCTGTCCTTCAATGTTTGCAAGCACTGGAGATAGCAAACAAATACCCTTGTTTGTGTCAAGTAAAGTTTTGCAGAATTGAAATTTTTAGTGAACTAGTTCTGTTTAAATATTTAGACGAAAAAGTTTTCTTTTTAAAAATATGATAAGCTGTGAAAAATCAATGTTTATATTTTGTCAAAGAAAATATTTCATATAAAATGATATTAAATATCGAAAGTAAGAAAATAATCAGATGTTTTGATTAGAATTTGTGTAAACAAGGCGTGAACTTGTTCCTATTTCACTAATATTTACTACAATCTTGAACATTTGCAATCAGCCATTAAATGCGCTTAAAACAAACTTCTAAATCACCAGTGAAAAGCTTTCAAAGTTTTTTGTTGTTGGGAATCTAAGCATTCAAATGTTAATTTTTATCAAAAGGATACGGATCCTTTTTCAATAATATTATTCTGCTTTTATGACTGATTCAAATGAAGTAAAAGTAACCTGTTTATTAGAAAAAGAATACAGTTTCTTAATAACTGCTGAGAAGATAGTCATTAAATCCCAAAAATAAAGGTTAGTATAACTTTTCTATAGAAAAGTACTGTTATCAAGATCAATTGTTATTTTATCATTAAGCTTATCATAAAAATTATTGAGTACTTTAGCTTTAAATAGATAAAATTAAACATTTAATCCAGGATATCTTTCTATTGATTTTAATATAAAATATTTTCGATTTGGAGAATTCCTTTTCATATATTCATATTCAGTGCCAACAGTTGTCTCATTATAACTAAGCAATGGCTCCGAAGGACAGGTGTGTAAACTTGCAATTAATTAACAATTAATTAACTAACTTTTTTTACAGTTTTTATTTCGTATTCATGATTTTGCTTCTCCATGGTATCGGAACACTCCTACCTTGGAATATGCTTATCAATGCTGATAGTGTAAGTTCATCAAGCTTTATTTTTGTACCTATTTAATATTTTTAAAAGGGTCAATAGACTCTTTTTCAATTTGCCTTGAGCATTTAAGTTTTATAACCAAGCCCCAATGTAATTTATCCTGGTCATTCGATGATAATAATGTCAAATCAATTATTCCAGTACTTCGTTGACTACAAATTGGATGTCTCTAACGCGTCGACCACTTTAATCAACTACAGGACACACTTCCTCTCCTATCTGGGGATAGCCTCAAAAGCACCCAATATTCTGCTTCAGATAATCAATATGTTCGCCAATACTTCGTGAGTCGAATAAACACAAACAACTTATCTTCAGATAAACTTTAAAAACATATTCAAACCAGTGATAAATGTCTGTCCTATTAAAAGATACGGCTCTCTATCAATAAGAATATCGGTAACACTTATCGTACAGTCCTTGGTCTTTGTTTTGACAATAATCTTGGCCGTTGTGAACAGTAGTCAGTGGCCGGAATTATTTTTCTGGGTCACTATGATGTCAGCGGTGGTCATCAATATCGCCAATGGTGTATATCAGGGCTGTGTGTATGGGGCGGCCGCTAAGTTACCGATGCAATACACGAATGCGGTGACAATTGGAATGAACTTAAGCGGAACAATTGCCGCCATATTCATGATCATATCCATAGCCGTCTCTCCAACACCCAAAGTGGTGGCCATCATTTTCTTTTCGTGTGCTGTCGTTATTCTGACCCTCTGTTTGATAACAGAGTTTTTTCTTAAAAATAATGTAAGAAAATCTCTAATTCACAGAAAATATTATGACCAAGGTAGTTTATATAAAGTGTAGAACATGATTTATTTAAAATTCATAACTTACTACACCTTGGTTATTATAGTTTAAACTATTTTTTCCTAGTTTAATAATTTATTTTTTAACTTGTAGAATTTTTATGTCTATTACACGGAAAAAGAAGTGGAATCTGAAATATTTTATGATAACATCAAAAGTGTCAGTCAGGGTATGGATGGACCGGAAAGGCCTGGCCCTGAACCAGAGCTAATAGGACTAACATTGTACTTACATGTGTTTAAAAAGATCTGGCTTCAACTATTGAACATAATTATGATTTACTTTGTGTCTCTGTCCATATTCCCGGCTCTGATGGCAGACATAAAGCCATTGAACGGACTGATCGACGAGGACTACTTCGCGCCCGTCTTTTGTTTCTTGTCCTTCAACTTATTCGCCACATTCGGAAATTTCGTTGCGCAAAAAGTTCAGAAGCCTGGACCAAAGTACCTGATCATATTTTCATTGCTACGAATACTTTTCATTCCATTCTTCATTTTCTGCAATTATCGACCAAAAGATATCAATCGAAATATTGATGTTTTCTTTAAAAATGACTGGATTTATATAATTGCTGGCGTTTTTATGGCGCTCACCTCGGGCTACCTGTCCAGTTTATGTATGATGTATACTCCTAGGTGTGTTCAGCAGAAATATGCATCAACAGCCGGAATGATGGCCGCCCTCACTATTATTTTAGGTATTCTATTAGGTATCAACTTTTCATTAGTTTACCCAATGATAGCCGAACTTTAATTTAAAATAAATTTTATTATTTTGTAATTTAATTTTTCTGTTATTATATATATAAAAAACTTTATAATAAAATATATAACAAAAGTTTTCTCTAGAATATTATGAATCATTTAATTGTCAAGTTAAATTCAGGAATATTAAAATATTAAACAGATCGTTAAACTAAACTCCTAATGATATTAATGAAAATGATTTCAGTGTCAGAGAAAGCCAGGAATAAGATAGAGATGACCAGGAATTTGGAAAACGTGATTATTTTATTAAAACAGTAGTGACAAAGTTGTAGTTACAAAAGAATAGCCATTTACAAAGATACTTTTTGGTTATTTGACGGATTTTCACCTTTGAACTCCCAAAATAGGCTAATAATAGTTTTAGGTGTGCAACAGGTATGGCCAAAGTTTGGCCGATTAATGGGTTTTATGCTTATTTATGGATTTTTATGATACAATTAGCAAGTGAACGATCAACATGCTTTTTTCTATAACTACTCTCATATATGTTCTAACTTTAAAAGTCGAGGTTGTAGCTATGACCTTTTATAAAATATAAATTTTCAATAACATTTTAGGTGATGCAATTGACTACCATGTTGAAATATTTTTACGATATTGCTTTGTCATGTGCATTTTGCAGAACTAAAATATTTGTAACGGTTTAAGAGATATTTAAAATCAGTGACCACCGCTTTTTTAATACGTTTATAATATGTAATTTAATTATGACTTAACATCTGGCTAGTCTTGAAAACAAATACAGTCATTTCACACAGTTGGGACCGGACTTTGAGGCATGTGAAATTATAAAATGTGAAAATATAGAACATATCTAGACCAAAAATCAACAAAAATTCCTAAATTTTTCAAAATTTATA
>JAQIWP010002147.1:0-11938 GCA_034695525.1 Euzetes globulus
GTCCCCATATCGGCGTAAGTCTCAGGAGTGAAGACCGGCGCAACAAGTCTCCATATCGGCGTTAGACTTAGAAGTAAAGTCTGAAACGAAACTCCCAATATCGGCGCTGCAGAACGGTATACTGCAGGCCTGGCGAGCCACCCATTGAAGAGCAGCACTCAGAGAGCAAAGTCTCCATATCGGCGCTGATCGCGCGGAGTGTTTGCAAAAGAGAGGAAACCAGCGAGGATTTGGATTCCGCTGAAGGGGAGTTGGGAACAGAAGAGAGAGAAAGCGAGAGTAAAGAGAAGTCGGTGAGGCGCAGAGAGAGAACCACACACGAAGCGGGCTAGGATTCTGCCTGTAGACTGGCCCCGGGCAAATCCAGTCGTTTCAGTCTGCCCCTAAAGTTGACTTTGATTTTAATTATTAATACAAATAAAGTCAATATTTTATAAACAAAGCAAATTATAATCAATTTTATAATATTTGGCCAAAAGTCGCTTGTATCTAGATCAAAGGCCATGAATATTGTAGACCAAGAGCCTTTCTTACAACGTCCAAAGCCATAAATGATTAAAAAGACGCACTCGAATGCAAATCACATATAAGACATTGAACTCAAAATATTTAGAGAGTAATGAAGATCTTTAACCGGTGTAGTGTGGGCAGAAATCGAAATTATCTTTTTTAGGAGAAATATTTCTAGAAATAATCTAAAATAAAGAGAATTTTCTCTTCTATGGGAGGTCCATATAAACACTGTATTCAATGGGAGGTCTAAAGTTTTTAATACATCTAATGGTTATCAATGTATTCAATGAAAGGTCCGCAGTTTTCAATTTATGTGATAGTTAACACCAGAAATCGCCAATAGGGAGTTGTATATCCTCCGGTAAGAGGATTTTAAAAATTTAAACAATATAACTGTGTCTTTTTCTAATACAGTCTAACCCGTTTATATTAAATTCGAAAATTTAGTTCGCGTTCATTTTTAGAACCGGGTTAGATTATATTTTAATAGATAAAATTATTAATTTACTCACACGAAAGGTGAGAAAGGTATTTTACTGTTTTGTATATCTTTTAAATAAGTCTGTGTTGTCGGATCATTCGAAAAATGTATGTAAAAGTTGATTGAAAAGAATAAAATACTGCCCAACAATGTGGTCAATAGGCCGACCATGAAACTTCTTTAAACAAACCCAATTAGCAAGTTCATCTAATAAATAACATATAAAATTACTTTTTAAAGCTGAAGAAAAATATGGGCGAAATAAGTATATGTTGAACCAAAACATGAGTGGCCCCAACTTATGCACTTGGACATAGAATTTGTAACTAATCAATTTGCCTGATATAATGATCAAGATAGCTTACTGGGCTTGTTGAAGAAACAAAATTAGCAATGAATAGCATATTTGGAAACATTGCTTCAGTGCAAACCTTGACAACATTTTCATCATGGATGTTTTTTGTCAAATGCTCGACGTAGTAAGAATAGAAGATAACGAAAATATAATGTACAGGCATAATTATCAACAGGCGGCCCAAGTAAAACTCAGCAAACAGTTTGATTGAATTGGCGCTTTTTGCCCGGATCCGTTTAAAGTACCACTTTCCAGATGATATGCCATTGAACAGAAAGAAAATAACTAATGCACCCCGGTTCATGACACTGGTCAGATAGTTCTGTACTTGTGTGTACTTCAAATATTCATCAGAATAAATAACGTAGGCTAGAACGGAAAAGTGTGCTGATAACATTGCTAGGTGAATGAAAAAAACGAATTCCATCGAATAGAATGTATGGGTCTTGAAAGTTATCATCTGAATTGACCAGGCTAACCTTTTTAAAGCCATGAATAGTTTGAAGGCTTTTTAATATTGAACATTTTGTCAAAAAGTCATTTTCATGGAATTCATTATATTGGAAATATGCAAATATGTTGCCAACAATTCGATTGTGATTAATAACACGATAAAGGCAATGAAAAATTCATAAATCGACATTATTGCAATTGCATCAAGTACACTCGAATCAAAGGGTAGACAAACGCTTCTTGAATAAATTTCCCTGAGTGATGATTAAAAATAAGTAATCAATGAGAATAACTTTGCAAAGTTTTGAATTGTCGAGCTAGTTCTTTGAGCTCATTAGTTACTCAAAGTAATAATTCTTAACTCAAGAGAGTTTTAGTAAATAATCAAGGCATAGTGATTGACTAAATACATTAATAAGTTGTAATCGTATTTAGTAAAATTTTATAATTAAAGCTTACTCATTTATTTTTAATAATTAAATATTTGAACTTGAGATTAGAAATTATTTATAATCATTTATTAACAATGTTTGATAAAATAAAAATCAAATGATAAGCTTACCCACGTTAAAATTGGAGTTGATTATAATTGATAGTAACTTTTATTTGCTTGAAACAAAACTCTTTCAAATCATCAAGACCATAACGCACAAGTTGTCACAGTTCTGGTCAAAATCATTGATTGAAATAAAAAGTTATGAAGTTATTTTTTCACAAAACTGTTTATTCAAATTGGCCTTTCAGAAAAAACAAAAATTAGAACAAGATAATTATTTTAATTTTATCACCATTCAGCACCTATTAATGTTAAATAAATCAAAATTTAACCATTAAAAAATATATAATTGTGTTCATTTTAATTAATTATTTAAATTAACACTAAAATTGTAAATAAAAGTTGAGTCAAACACTTGAAAAGAAGTTTCTGTCGAAGCCTTTCAATTCATAAAAGCATTTATATTTCAAGTGTATAAAAAATATTTTTTTTTTAAATTTTCAAACAAGAAATTCATTTCAATTCCATTTTTGTCAGTTTTTTCAATAATATTTGAAGATTTGATTTGAAAGACTCCCTTTAATTACCTGTTCATCGACTCTCACCTCAATTAATGATAAGAACCATTCAATTATATAATTAATAGTTAATAAAATGGTCTGTCATATTTCAAGATTAGTAAATCATCTTGTGTGTGCGAGTTTGTAAGTATGTGTTCCTTTATCACCTGCTCGGTCGTTAATTTAAAAGATAATTGCTTAATTAACTGGACCATTTACATGTTCTTATTTAATTACAAACCAATATCTTAATTACTCATTTAATTGTCTTAATTGCTTGACTATTAGGTCACCTATCATGATTTCTGAATAATGGTGAGAAAATGACGAATTAAGTAAAGATAATATTGTTCTTAATGTCACAAAATATCAAATATTATGAAAAGCTATTAAAGTGATAATCTCTTTTATTGAAGTCACTCAAATGTAGGGATGCCAAAAAAGAAACTATTTCAATTTAGCGAGAAATATTTCCAAAATAATTTCTCTATGGGAGGTCATCATTAAACTTGAATAGAAGAGCATAATTACCACCAGAATTATAGTGATTATGCTCAGTATGCTTGTTATAAGTAAATTCTGATATTTATAGATAGAATTCATCAAGCTGACCTCAGAAATATTAAAATTATTATCTTGACTTAAAATTTACTGCTAGATAAAGCAAAAAAAAAATACTTAGTCAAGTTTAAAGGCATGAGATTTTTATTTTTTTACATAGTGCATTTTGAATAGATTAGTGAGGTCTGTTTTACTGATGTTCTGGTGTGCTGGTTTTTGTTTTGTGAATTTTTATTTTTATATCTGCAAATAAATTATGTAATTTAATGAATTACGTTTCACCATTTTTTTTGGTTGAGAGGTCCATTATAAATTAATTATAGGACTTCAATTCCTAATTAGGGTTAAAGTATCAATATGCCCTCAATAAATCTTATTTTAAAAATATAAATTCTATTATCGTTGTAAATATCATTTTATTTAATAATTTCTCCAAAAAGAAAGAATCTTGGACATGAGAAATATTTCCGAGAAACTTTCTGAGAAAATTTCTTTTTGGCATCCCTACTTGACAACAAATTTACTCAATTGTCAATCCAATTATTTCTTTGATTATTAATAGAGTTGTAAAATCAAATTAGTAGGTGGCTATATATTTTTACGGCAGGCTCACTTAAAGTTACTGGACTTTATAATTCTCATTAAATTCTTGTAAGCATTTCTTCAATAATATGTCTTTGTTATTTTTCAAAATCATCTTGTAACTATTTAGATCCATTATTCTTATACTTGAACATTATTATGGTGTTTTTAAAATTAGAAGTTTGATTTGTAATTTTTTTCAGGTTTGATGCCCTCAAACCAAAATGCATAGGAATCAATTCTGAGCTTTGAGCTGGGTGAAAATAGTCTACAGAATTATTAAGATTAAACCAGCAGATTTCCACTAAAAAGGTAAAGTGGCACTGTTCAATTGCCTTTAAATATATATTGTATTAATGAAGGCTTTTATTGTTCAATGTCAATTATATTCAATTACATGTTGAGCATTGTTTCAAGTTTTTAAAATTGCATATATCTTATAGATTATGGTCGTGTAAGAACTGCCACCTACCAAAGTATTGTTTTTCTCAATTTTCTGACATTCTACCTGTCATATTTAGCATTTTTTAATTAAAATGAATTTAATCAAAAATAATTTAAACTAGATTAAACTTTAGGTTAATAATTCAGAAAATCTGAAAATAAAATGAAGTTTTTTTTAATTGTTTTCTCAAAGACTGATTTGGCACTAGGTCATTTGAATGAAAATTTCCTAATTCATTGTCTTAAATAAAACAGTCTCAACATCAGAACATTGACATTGATAATAAATATTAAAATAAAGGTTTAAATATTCAATCAATTTCTTTATGAATTAAATTTGAATTAAAAAACTAAATCAAATGTGATATTGAAATGACATTCAATTGTCGATAGCTTTGTTTGACGTCAACAATAGGCCTGAAATGTTGTCAAACAGTGACGACCAAAATAAAAGCCAAAACTCGTTTTGAATGTCACTTTCAGATAAAAACTTTCTTTCTTGAAATATCCTTGCAAAAAGATTAAATTTCATTTATTATTTGAGTTAAAATTGCAATTCCTGCTAAATTTCAAAAGAATTACCAAATTTAATCGTGTAAAATAGAATTCATATCTTATTTGTTTTATACGAATATTGAAATTTGAAATTTTCAACTTTTTTAAAAACTAGATGATTTAAAAATTAATTGCAAATTAAACTTACCACAAATGTGAAGTGAAGCAAAGAAATTAAATTTGCCGAACGAATAAAAACTAGGAAACAATTAACTCGAATTCAAGCAAATATTATAACAGATATTCTCAGTTGAATTCAAACAAATTCACTGCACTGTCACTGAAATTCAAATGAGATTAAATTCAATATTTATTTCAAAATAATCAAAATTGCAAGAATAGAAATTATAATTTCAAATAATCTATTGAATAGATTCTATTCCGATATGAAAAGTTTTATGACTTTCTTATGCAGTGCTCACAAACTATTTTTAACAACCATTCATTGATTTCGTTTGACATTTAAGACGATTAGGTTATTTTTTTATTTCAAATCAAGCCAATTCTTAGTCATTAATAATTTCGTTCAATGAAACTTACGTTTTCCTGCTAATTAATCATGTTCAATAATTATCTGTGAAAAGATCATTTCCAGGTAAAAATTTTATTCATTTTTACATTATCTTAAAAAATATAAAAATATAAAATTCTTACCATATTACTTCACATAGTGCGGTATGCCGGTATAGAATGAGGAAACATTTCACCAGAAGAGCACCATTTTTTAGACATTTTAAACGTTTAGTAGTAATGAATCAAATTTTAAAGTGAATAAATGTAAAAACAACACTGACTTCAATTCAGATAAGTTTGAAAACATTTGCTTTGCCTTAATCCTAAAGAGAAAATTTGAAATTTATTGAAGAAAAATTCAGTGTTTCTTAGATTCTTTTTCTTTTATTTATTTAATTATATTGTTTTTCTGTATAAAATTTAATCTTTAATATTATTGATTTAGTCCTCACTTATACCGGCATGCGGCCTTATGTGAGGTAGTAAGGTAAATTATTCTAGCCAAATATAGTATATTAAATATTTATTTTGTGATAATCATGAAGTGTGTCTGAGTAAAATTCCATGTTTAAATTATGTTTGAAATGCGTTTGAAATCAAAATAAATAAAATGCAATTCTTTTCAAACGAATTATTTAATTGAATTTCAAGGTTTTTATTCGACAGTTATTCTAATCACTCATTGTTTACAAAAATCAACTTTTTTATTGATATTTATTAATAAATAATTATAAATAGAAAATATTTGATGAATATGTCCTAGTAATTATTATTATGAAGTCACTTAATGCCTATCATACACTCCCGGATGACCTCTAACCCAGAATGAGCTGATATTTGTAAAACTAAATAGATAATTAAGATTTGAAGAGTGAATCGAAAATAGTTTTGCACTTAACTCAAGTGCTTTGATAATCGAAATTAAATTGCCCAGATTGTATCAGAGTAATTAAATGATAAAACTGGAAGAATACTTTTTTCCAAAATTAAACTAGAATTAAATCAGAGTCACAGTTGCGCAAAAAAGGCACTAGTCTAATTAATCAAATGCACGGCCAGAAAATAACAGCGATTCCATTGACGCAATCAGTCAACACTCAATCCTCTATATCTGCTTACTCACTTACTCTGTTTCAAGGATGTACAATATTTTATAACTTTATAACTTTGCTTAATTTACAACTTTAATCAGTTTGATGCCAAGCCCACAAAAGTTGTTCTAGCTTCGTTTTCATATTTCTACATAATCTAGATAAAATTAAATTAAAAAACAAAGTATAAATTATGGTAAATTATATGCACTCTACCTAAATGATCCTGCTCCAAAAGAATTTAAATAATATAATATAAAATAATTTTTAGTGTTCTTAAATATCTACTTGAAAAATGATGCTAGAATATTTTTGGCCAGTTACTCGCAATTTTAAATAATTTCTAAATTCTTTGTCAATCATTAATTTGTCTGTAAAAAAAAAGGTCTGAGCGAATATTTTGGGACGACCTGTCACTTGTAATGAAAAATGAAGTTTGCATAGCTGTATCAAAACTGTATTTGTTTGAAACTAAGCCGACAAGAACGGGGATTTTTTCTCCTTGTCAACCTATCGAGAATTTTCCATTGCTCTTCCATTCATAGTGATGCAAAAAATAGTACCAACTTACTTTTCCCGAAAATGCATAATATCAAGTTTGTTACCAATTTAATTTTCTAAAATTATAAGTGAATATACAATTAAATGAATGATCTTGAAAAACAAAGCCACTTTTCATTATCTAGCAAATAAAGCCTAACAATGAAAAAGGAAAGGTATCAAATGACCTAAAAGTTTGCCATCATTTTTAAAAAGACAATAATTGTTCAACCTAAATGAGCAAAATAGACTTCCATTCTTTATCCAGATAAAACTGGAACTAATCGGGAATGAGAAACGGGATATGGTTGAAAATTAATTCCTAGAAAATGAACACTATTTTTGCCTCACTCTTTTTCAGCCTAAAATATAAATAGCGAAATCAGACAAATGCAATGTTTGACTTCTAATCGCATTATGTAAAAACTGTTGACTGAAACGAGTGAAAAATTTGATTGAGTCGAATAGATTGCCAAGATAAAAGTGACTGATGTGAGAGAAGTTTTACAAAAACACCTCTCTGTGGCGAAAACGCGATTTTTTTGTCAATCATTTAGTATTGCGTAATACAAGTGTTTAAAAATAGTGTTAAAGTATTTTTCCGCAATTCTTCAGTCGATACAAAATTTATGTTTCATTCAATATTATGTAATAACAGTCTGTGCTTTGGGGACATCGGTTGATAGTCTCTATTTGTAAACTGTTAAGATTTATTGGGTTTATCTAGCCAAGTGAATTCAGTGAAAGTTTGCCGCTAACGGCTAATTTAGCATAATCAAATGCTACAATCATATCTTAACTTTGAACGGAACGACAGGTTCTTTGTTAAATAATCTCAAGTTTTGTCAACACGTGTCGTCTTATAACTAAGACAAACACTTATCTTTCATTTGATTTGTTTTCTTATAAACTATAAATTTGAAAAATTAATTGATTTGTGAATCAAATACAGAAAAATGGTTTTCATTTCATTTGCAGTTTTATTGTGTTTTGGCGTTCATTCAATTATTTGCAAAACAGTTTCTGTTGAACTGTCAGACGATAGCAAAATAATTGGTGAAAAATATGATTTTTTAAACAAAAATATTGATGTTTTCCTCGGTATTCCATATGCGAAAGCACCTGTGGCTGAGCTAAGATTTAAAAAACCTTTACCGATTGAAGCTCTGGGTGATTTTGAAGCGACGCAGCTGTCGGCACCCTGTATCAATTATAACAATGGTCACCCGAGTGAAATGCCATGGAGCAGTGAAAGGACTAACTTTGAAGACTGTCTTCATCTGAACATATGGTCGCCCAATGTAACCGGTGATCAGGAGTGTCGACATTCGTCTCAGTTATATCCTGTGATGGTCTGGATATATGGCGGTGCCTTCCAAACAGGCTCAATTGATTTAGATCTGTATGACGGCCGAGCGTTGGCCGCGACCGGCGATGTTGTGGTCGTCACAATCAACTATCGAACGGGAGTTCTGGGACTTTTCTATAGTGGAACAGAGGATGCCCCTGGAAATGTTGCGCTACATGACCAGAGACTGGCTCTGCAATGGATTCAGCAGCACATTCACAAATTTGGTGGTGACCCCGATTTAGTGACTTTATTCGGTGAGAGTGCTGGCGGAATATCAGTGGGTATACACCTATTATCACCATTAAGCCGACCTTTGGTCACCCGAGCAATTTTACAGAGTGGAAGTCCTTATCATAATATAGGTGGAGTATCGCCTGAGCTGGCACTGCATCAATCAAAGTTGATTGCCAAGGATGCCAATTGTCTGGCACCAGACGATGCCATTGATTTTGAATGTATGAGAAATTTGAGCACAAATGACATTAAACTTATTTACACTGATATCTACGCCAAAGGTATTTGAAAATGCAATCAAAAGAATATTTGTTTTTGAATTCAAACTGATTTTGAATCAGGAATTGCTTTGCAACTGATATTCGGCGATGAGATTTCACCGGAACATCCCATTCATATTGTTGACAGAAAAGCCATTGGACCGGCTCAGGTCATAATTGGCACAAATAGGGACGAGGGCTCGTCTGTTCTATTCATGGGAATGCCACAAATATTTGCCCGTAGTCAACCGATGAACCTGAGCAAAGTACATTCCGTCGAGTTTATCAGAACACAGAGTCAGAGCTGGTGGTTGGGAGAGCTGTCCGAAAGCCAACTCAAGCGAATAGTTGACTTTTACTTGTCTGATGTCGATGACAACGACTTCGAAGGGGTCCGACAATCGCTCGTCGATATAATTGGCGACTCTATGTTCATATGTCCTTCAGTTTATTTAGCGGACGGCTTATCACAAATAAGTGGTTCCAAAGTATTCTACTATCAGTTTACGCACATTAAGCACTTCGATAACCATTGGGGCGAATGGATGGGCTCACCTCATTTCGATGACGTCCAGTACGTATTTGGACACCCACTCAGATATCCAAGCAATTATAGTGAACCTGAGCTTCAATTATCTATGAATTTGATGAGGAGTTGGACCAGTTTTGTGTGGAAGGGGTGAGTAGTCTTTCGTCTGACATTGATATATTTGTGCCCAAAATCGATAATTTTATCAAGCATCGTTTATCATTATTTTGTAATCATTAGATAATAATACTAATAAGTATGGTGATTACCAAGACTCTCTGTTAGAAGATAATTTTATATCATTAATGCTCTTGAATATGACCCGGAGTCTTAGCTTGATAACATTTGACTCGAATGATTAAATGATAAAATATTTTTCTTTTCAATTTTATCAAAATTATTTTGATAACATTTTACATCTTAACCAGAGATGGCCAATCAACATTTTTTCAGGGGGATTTTGTTAAAAGTGCTAAGGGAAGGGTATGCTGAGGGAACGGAGGCGCCGGAAACGCAATTTTTTCTAAAATAGGCTTATTTCTGTTGTTTTTAAGTCTAAATTGCTTTGATTAGGTTATTCTGCAAGTTTAAAGGTCAAATTAATTAAAATAAAGTACAAAAAGACGGATTGGCAACCCCCCCCTATTGGCAACCTCTGATCTTATCTCTGAAGTTAACCCTTTGATTTCCATCAGGCATATTACTCTTATTTTGACAGAACTTATCTAACTCAAAATCTAAAGAATCTGACATTTTTTGGCTTTTATTAATATATTTGAAAACATTTTAAAAAGTTAAAATTAAATAAACACTAACTAGCTGAGCTACCTTTCATTATTCGCAAGTTGAAAATTGATCTTTCTTCGTTGAACTAAATTATAAATAAGCATAATTATTTTTTATTTTCTCAGTGAGCCTGAGAACACATTCGGTGATGAGGTCTGGCCTTATTTCGAGTCCACTCATAGACATTACATTGAGATTAATGCCGACAAAAGAAATTCTTACCTCAAGAGTGGTCCGCGAGTGAAGGAATGCCAGTTCTGGAAGTGCTTCTTTAACCGCAAAGAAGGCTCAGAACATAATGAACTCTGATCGCTGATATTATTTAATCTAAATACAGGGATGAGCAATGAGAGAGAAAATTGGACTTTTCTACCAACATGCGGATTTACGCTAGCCCTCCTTGCCTATTCCTCATCCTAGAACTAATTTTGCAACTTGAACGATTTAATTATGAAAATTTCAATTAATCAAAGGGAAGGTGCAATCAAGCAAACGACTAATAGCTTAACCATTCATTTTGTGTTTCATTAATCATTAAATAGAAAAACTGATTAAAAAAAGCCCAAAAGTATTGTATTATTCAACGTAAACGTATTAATTAATAAAAGAGCAATAAATAACCTGCAACTTAATAAACAATTTATTTCAGGTTTTCATCAATGAATAAAATGCTTCATTCAAATAAGTTAAATAAAAATTAGTGTATATTTTGAATTCAATCCATTCATGAGATAATGTCATCGACTTTATTAAATAAAATTAATTATTTTCACCATGGTTTCTCTCAACCTGTTATCTTCAGCTTGATTAAATTAAATTAAATGTACAAATTTATAATTTTATGTATTTAAGGAAGAACTCGAGCATCGTTTTACAATTTAAACTGTTTTATTGCCTTGAATACAGTAGGGAAGGATCAGATTTGAGTATGATTAAACTTTCAATTTTTGCGAAATTTCTAAAGTAATTTATGTTTTTCCCCAAAATGCGGGAATTTTTCCGGAAAAACACAATTTTAGTTAGACTCAATGAAAACTATCTCGCAAGACTTCTAGATTGATTGCCTAGAATCCTTTGTCTGGCTTGTTATTGTGCTTTCTTGACAGTTAACCCTCTTGGTCATTACTTGGTTTTGAAAGTGGTTGAAAAATTACTTCGATAAAAATATATAAATCTATTTCTTACTATAAAAAACCAATAGATAAGCGAATAGAATGTATTGATATTTAAGTTTGAAATTCCAGGTCATCCGGAATCCAAGGGTAACCTAAGATAGTATAGAAAACAAACATTAAATTAGTGAAAGATAAGCAAAATTTTGCTAAAAAACTGAATATTCAATGAATAGATTATTTACCGGTAATTGAATAAAACGGCACTAAAAAAGCATATAATCAAGCTACCAACAACAACAAAACAAAAAAGTTTCAAAGTAAGTTTTTTCCAGTGCCCATATTTAACGTTAAGGCAAGATATATGTAGAGAGCGTAATGTGGAAGAAGTATTGATCGGTTTTACTATAAAATAATAGGCTCTACTCATATGTCTATTACTTAATACACGGAAACACTGTTTTCAATACGATATTAGAGTCATTGCACTAAAACGGTTGCTCTCTCCCTCTCCCTCTCCCT
>JAQIWP010002148.1:0-11936 GCA_034695525.1 Euzetes globulus
TAATTTCACATTTGTTTATTTTCACTTTCACACTTATTTATGAAAATAACAAGGTTAAATATGTGAAAATAGAAAAACAAATCTCGAAATAATAAAAATATTCCTTATTTTACTGAATTATTTTTAAAAACACATGATTATTATATTAATTATACCATTTTTTAGTATAAAAAATAATATAACTAGGGAATCTTATTAAACTTAGCAAATGTTTAAATAAAACTAGCTTAAAATTTAAGTTTTAATATAAATTTTGAAAAATTTAGGAATTTTTGTTGATTTTTGGTCTAGATATGTTCTGTATTTTCACACTTTATAATTTCACAGACCTCAAAGTCCGGTCCCAACTGTGTGAAATTAAAGAGCTTTTACTGTATTGGCCATCCAGTGGTCGACTTTACAACCGTTGGGTGTCTTGTCGTTAGGTTAGGTTAAGGTAAACAAGCTCCTTTAAATTTAATTATAATTAACTTTTGGTTGATTAAATTATTTATAATTTCCGAGTTTTGAGAGTTTAAACGCAAAATGTTATTGATTTTTGAAATGTTAAGTTTTTAATCAAGTTATGCGTATTTGGAAAGAACGGCCAAAACAAACAGACATTTCATCAATATTTGAAAGGTTTGAATAATAAAATCCCTGAAATTCTTAACAAATCCCTGAAATGCTCAACAAATCCCTGACTATTAACTTGTGATTCAACCAATGATTGCGTTTTGATTCGTTTGCGTAAAAACATAAACAAGAGTTTGCTTTCAATTAATTTTAATTACAATTGATTTAAGGATTATTTTTTTGTTTTAATTGAATTTTGAGTTTTGTCTTTAAGTCATTGACAAATGGGTCGCAAAGGTATTTAGACAACCATTGAGACAAAGAAGTGATTTGTAATTTGAGCCGAATTTCAGATAAAAGCAGTAAATTTAGGCCAAAATCCAATGCAAACAATGATTACAAACGGAATTATGAAGAAACAAATGAGACGAATGATGACACGGAAGTGACCGGAGGTATAATCCCGGAGTCGGCCAGTCGTCAGATCGCCGAAGGGATTCGTGAGGACGAGTTCGGCGCCAAAGACTACACTCTTGAACTGAAACTTCGAGAGGACTATATGTCGCGCCCACTATGGGTCGCACCTGACGGACATATCTTCTTAGAGACCTTCTCTCCGGTCTATAAACACGCGCACGACTTCCTCATCGCCATCGCAGAGGTATGTCTCTCAAGACTAACCATTGTTTTATTTGTTGTCTTATTGGTTATCTGTTGATTGACAGCCGGTGTCCCGACCCGAGCACATCCACGAGTATAAGCTGACCGCGTATTCACTGTATGCGGCCGTTTCTGTCGGTCTTCAGACCAAAGATATCATCGAATATATAAGAAGATTGAGTAAAACAACAATTCCTAACGGAATCGTTGAATTCATTACTGTAAGCATTCCTTTACAATAAGACAATTTGTTTATCTAATGGCTTATTCTTCTGGTTCTGAAAGCTCTGTACTCTCAGCTACGGTAAAGTGAAGTTAGTTCTGAAACACAACCGATATTTCGTTGAGTCTCCGTTTCCGGTATGTCTTAAAGTTGTTTTAATCTGATTTGGCTCTAAATAGTCTATTCTTTCTTCTCATCGATGTTTAGGAAGTCCTACAGAAGCTGTTAAAAGATCCTGAGATACAGAATTGTCGCCTCAGAAGAGATGCTGACGAAGAAGGCGACGGACTTATTGTTTCGACTCAAAAGGCGTCCACCAGTAAAGTGATTGACGCCAAGACGGACGGAACTACTGATGGAAAAGAAGAGGAAAAGACTGATACCATTCCCGATGATATTTGTAACTATTACGAGAAGATGGAAAGGGATGACGAAGAGGCCGAAGACATTAAGACTGTGTCGTTTGAAGTGAATCAGACAGAGATTGAAAACCTTCAGAAGCGATGCATTCAATTGGAATATCCCTTATTAGCCGAATATGACTTCAAAAACGACACTTTGAATCCCGATATCAAGTAATCTATTATTTATTCTCAGGATATCTGTTGAATATTAATTGATTTGATTTTGTTTTAAGTCTTGACTTAAGACCGACGGCTCTTCTCAGACCATATCAGGAGAAAAGTCTGCGCAAAATGTTCGGAAACGGTAGAGCTCGCTCTGGTGTTATTGTACTTCCCTGTGGCGCTGGTAAGTCATTAGTTGGTGTGACCGCCTGTTGTACTGTTAAGAAGAGATGTCTGGTTCTCTGCAATTCTGCCGTTTCAGTGGAACAGTGGAAAACCCAAGTGATTAATTAAAAACAACCCTTTTTTGCAATTTTTTGCTCATTTGTCGTTAATTACAGTTCAAACTGTGGTCGACAGCCGACGACTCAATGATCTGTCGCTTCACTTCTGACGCCAAAGACAAACCGGTCGGAAGTGGTATTTGTATCACAACTTTCTCGATGATAACCCACACCCAGAAGAGGTCGTGGGAGGCCGAACAGGTGATGAAGTGGCTGACAGAACAGGAGTGGGGTCTTATGCTTCTGGACGAAGTGCACACAATTCCAGCCAAAATGTTCAGACGTGTGCTGACTATAGTTCAGGCGCACTGCAAACTGGGTCTAACCGCTACACTGGTCAGAGAAGACGACAAGATAGCGGACCTGAACTTTCTGATCGGTCCGAAACTGTACGAGGCCAATTGGCTCGAGTTGCAACAGAACGGGTATATCGCTCGAGTCCAGTGCGCAGAAGTCTGGTGTCCAATGGCTCCCGAATTCTATCGGGAATACCTGAATACGAGGACCTGCAAGAAAATGGTATAAATCTTTTCATTTATTCATTGCATTAATTTGGGAACTGTTCTTATCAATAGCTGTTGTATGTAATGAATCCGAATAAGTTCAGAGTCACTCAGTTCCTAATCCGATATCACGAACAACGCAATGACAAAATCATTGTCTTCTCCGACAACATCTTTGCGCTCATCAACTACGCCAAGAAGTTGGGCCGGTACGTCATCTTTGACTACCATTTGATCGCCATTTATCTGTTTTTATTTGTCTCGTCAGACCTTATATCTATGGACCGACATCTCAGGGGGAAAGGCTGCAGATTTTGCAGAATTTTCAGTACAATCCCAAACTGAACACAATATTTGTCTCGAAAATAGCTGACACTTCGTTCGATTTGCCCGAAGCTAATGTCTTGATCCAAGTGTCAAGTCATGGCGGTTCCCGTCGTCAGGAGGCCCAGCGTTTGGGTCGTATTTTGCGCCCCAAGAAGGGAATGTTGGCTGAAGAGTACAACGCCTTCTTCTACTCTTTGGTATCTCAGGACACGCTTGAGATGCAATACGCGCGCAAAAGACAGAGATTTCTTGTCAATCAGGGCTATGCCTATAAAGTGATCACCACTTTAAAGGGAATGGATGAGGAGAAGCTCTTCTATGAATCAAAGGAAGAACAGCAGTCACTTCTTCAGCAGGTATTACAGGCCAATGATGCGGACGCTGAAGAGGAGCGCATTCCAGGGGAATCGGGTCTGAGACCGGGCGGCGGCGGATTCACAAGAAAAGTAGGAAATATGAGCTCTATTTCTGGCGCCGACGATAACGTCTATATGGAGTATAAGTCGAAATCCAAGTCAGACCACAAACACCCGCTCTTCAAACGGTTCCGAAAGTAGTCGACAACTGTTTTCAACAGAATTTGTTGTTATATTTACTCAAATTTAACGATATTTTCGGTAAATACTGTAATCCATTGAATGGTAATGTAATCACTGTTTATATTATTTCAATTGATTTTTACATAAAATGTAAATAAATTCTGAAATGAAAGCCAAACGAATCGAAATGCAATCAATTGTTCCGCGAGTTATCTCACAATAAATTGTTTCTCATATTTAAAAATCTGCTTAATTTTTAACTCAATTGTGTCTATAATTTGATTTTTTTATCGATTGTTCTTAGATTTAAAGTTAAATTTAATAGAGATCTCAATGGATAAGCAAAAGAATGTCTACAAAAAGAAACAGTCATCTAATAAAAAGCGGCGGTCAGTCCCTAAACGGAAACGATTCCGTGCTCTTAAATCAGATGAAAAGATCGAAATTCGGTGCGCTATCGATGCCAGCCATTCGAGTGTCACGAATGTCAGTTTTGATAAGAATTCGCTCTCGAATTGGAGTTTTCCGCCAAAGATTCACAAGTTTTATGCCTCCAAAGGAATCAATCAATTGTTTGATTGGCAGGTATTTTAACACATTATCCTTACTTTTATTGTTTTTCAATTCTTAATGGCATTTCTTTTTCAAAGGTCGACTGCCTTTACTTAGACGGTGTTCTCGATGGCAAAAATCTGGTCTATTCGGCGCCGACCAGCGCTGGAAAGTCGATGGTCGCCGATATACTGCTTTATAAGAAGCTTTTAGAGCACAAGAAGAAAGCAATTATTATTCTGCCTTTTGTTTCGGTCACTCAGGAGAAGATGCTGTCGTTAAAACAAGTCCTGAAACACGTTGGCGTCACGGTTGATGCCTTTGCCGGTGGCGTCAATCCACGGGGTGGTCTGGCCAGAGTTGATGTGGCCGTCTGTACAATAGAAAAGGCCAATAATATGATTAATAAGTAATTTTTTGACTAATTTTGATAATAATTTAATTGTTTTTTTGCCAAAAGACTCATAGAAGACAATAAACTGCAAGAAATCGGTTTAATAGTCGTCGATGAACTTCATATGATTGGGAACTCCAGTCGAGGCTTCCTTTTGGAGCTGCTCTTAACCAAAGTTTTGTATTTGAAGAATAAGATCAATCATGAGATCCAAATCGTTGGAATGAGTGCCACAATTCCCAATTTGGACCAAATCGCCAAATGGCTGAACGCAGCCCTCTATGTCACTGACTTCAGACCCGTTCCTCTCTATGAAAGAGCAGCCATTGGAAACGTTATATATGAGGCGCCGACAATGACTGAATTGAGGCGTTTGGAAATCACAGACTATGGCATCAAAACCGATGCAACGGATGACTCGAATCTAATTTTTTTGGCCATTGAAACGCTGGTCAACGGTCACGGATCTCTGATATTCTGTGCGACCAAAGCCCAGTGCGAAAAGTTGTCCCGTAATTTAGCGACAAATATCTACGAGTTCGGAAAGGGCTCGAAACCGGTCAACAAAGGGACGGCTGACTTCAGAACTAAAATCATGTCTGCTCTCGATTTCAATAAAATAACAGAAGTCCTTCAGCAGTTGGAGAGGTGTCCGGCAGGTCTGGATCCGTCCATTAAGGCAAGCTTGCGGTTCGGTGTGGCCTTCCATCACGCCGGCCTCTCAATGGATGAGCGCTCGATCATCGAACAGGCTTTTCGTAATGGCATCGCCAAGATTTTGTGCGCCACGTCTACCCTCTCCGCTGGTGTCAATCTGCCGGCCCGTCTGGTTATAATTAAATCTCCGCTTGATTTCAGGGGTAATGTTATGGACTCAATGACATATAAGCAGATGATAGGTCGCGCCGGTCGTCAGGGCGTCGACACTATGGGAGAGTCGATTCTGGTCTGCTCTGACAATAACAAACCAAAAGCTGAAGAACTTCTCAAATCAAGCCTGAGCCCAATCCACAGTTGTCTTTTGGGGAACGACTCGGGTGACGCCTATTCTTCGGGCACTCTTTCTGTCAATAATCATTCGTTTGGTGGCATTAAACGGGCGGTTCTGGAAATCATAGCCAACGGAACCGCTTCTAATTATGACGACGTTTCCGAATACATGTCGAACACACTATTGGTCGCCAACAGCACTGAATGGATGACAAAGACTATAATCGATGACATCATTAAGTATTTGGTGGCCGAGAAGCTCATCCATAGTATGACTGACACCGAAAGCCAACAGCGAAAGATAACTCCGACTCAGTTTGGAAAAGCAGTGCTGGCGTCCGGTATATCACCAAAAGACGGTTCATTCATATTGAGTGAACTGAACAAAGCGAAGGCCAGTCTCTGTTTGTGCAATGATCTGCATCTGCTATATGAGGTGACACCAATCAATCTGAGCGATCAGTTGGAGTCCATCGATTGGCAGCACTACCTCACCATTTGGAGCAAAATAGACGAAGACATGAAGAAAGTGGGAAAACTGGTCGGCGTTTCCGACAATACACTCTTCTCTTTGATACGTAAAAGTCGAGTATTCAGTGAAAACGAATCATTGATTCACAAACGGTTTTATGCGGCGCTGGCTCTCAACGATCTGGTCCATGAGGTGCCCCTCCAGGAAGTGTCTCGAAAATTCAAATGTAATAAAGGGGTACTTCAGTCACTGCAACAGAGCGCCAGCAGTTTTGCCGGAATGCTGACAACATTCTGCAACCGTCTCGGATGGCATAACCTCGAGATTCTCATCGAACAGTTCCAAAGCCGACTCTACTTCGGTGTCCAGAGAGAGCTCATTGATCTGATGCGTATCGCAAGCCTTAACGCAAGTGTTGCCCGACTCCTATATGACGCCAAATACGACACAGTCGTCTCCTTAGCTAATGTCGAGAAGTGCACAGACATCGAACTCGTTCTAATGAATTCCGGCCCTTTTGACAAGAATAAAGCAATGGACACGTCTGTGATGTGGGTGCCCGGACTGAGCAAAGCCATGTCTGTCCGAGAAATGGCCAAATCTATCGTCTATGAGGCAAAGGAATTGGTTAACAAAGATCTCGGTATCAAAGTCTATGACTTAAGTCAGGCCTCCAGTACTGACTCAAATGATGGTCCCAACGATGATTTCAATGACTTATCCGATGAGTCCATTGATTTACAACCAATTGATGATATTTACACAAAAATCAAGTCTCAGACTAAAGAAACAACCGATGAATTCAAAGAGAATTCTATAAAACCTATTGATTCCGTCGAAGACATGTCTTTTGTGGAACTTCTAGACAGCGACTGTGATAATGTATTTGATCCGCCGACTCAGTCAACAGTTGTGACGGCTAATAAACGCACCGACACCTCATATATCGCCAGTAATTCATTTAATACTCCATTTCGTTGTCCTCTAAGACATTAATTATAGTGTTCTTTAAACCTTTCGCTCAATTTCTCTCATTTTCTGACATAAAATCAAAATTATTTTATTTAATATAAAGTGAATACAAGAATGTAATTCATTTTATAACAAATGATTGATTAATAATATATTTTTCTTACAATTCGTCTTAAATTTTATTCAAAGAAAATATTTTGTGATAATTAAGCGAAAGGTTACTTAAGTCTAATTTTATATACAATTTTGGTTCAGTTTTTTCACGTTTCAAACGTTTAAAAAATTTTTCAGACTTGGAATCAAATACTTCGGGCATTAATAGTGTTGTTTCGTCGACACCTATTGCATCGACGGCCACCCGAACCTCTCTTCTGACCAGAATAAGGACAGAAAAGTCATTAGAGAATAATCTGTCGAAAGATCTCAACGAAGACTCTTTTGTTTTGGGCGACAGTTTAGACAACATTACTTGGGATCAGCTCAGCACTGATTTGAATAAAATCAATGATAGCCATAAAGAATTGGCCGACAAATCGATGCAAAATCTGTCAACAATTAGTACTGATTTACTGACCAATCGTTGTATGAGTTCCGATGTCAACACTTTCAATCGTTCCGATGGCTCATCCAAACGGTCTTCGAGTCCATCGCCTTCTGGCAAAATGGGCGAAAGAGCTAACAAAAGAGCCCATTCAACCACTTCCAGCATATCTCTTGTCAACTCTGATGACAGTCTGTTATCTGAAGAGTCCTCTGATTGTCTTTTGAAATCAGATTCAAATGAGTCGACCGATAGTTCTGTGTTTCAGAAGACAATGTTTGATGAGTTGAGAATCGGCGACAAATTCGATGTTTCAATCATTGACTCACAAAATCTCACATTAATTGATAAAATGATGGATAAATTAGAACAGAAAAAGACGTTTAGTCTCAGCTTTAAAATAGAAAATAAAAACCAAATTTCAATTCAATTGATTGGTTCCAAAATCAAATCACTGAAGAGTACGCCTGAAGAGCCCAAAGGCTTGGATATTAATCACAACAAGACTCTGACGGCTCTATTCATTTGCTTCGAGTCGGAAAAGACTGTTTATTGCATTCAGGCCCACAAAGCACTCAACAAAGTCAAGGATCAGTTGAAGAATAAATTGAGTTCTGAATTGAAAATCATTGCATTTGATTCGAAATCATGTTATAAAATATTGAGACAATGTTTTGAGTCAGACGTCCAGATATTGAATCAAATCGATTGGTACGACCTTCGCATCGCTCGTTGGATTCTGGACCCGGAGGCCGACCGTCCGACAGATGTCCAATATTTAGTCAGGTTTTGCGCCGAAAATTATTCCTATTTATATACGTCGAAGAACAGTCCCATTGAAGTCGAATGTATTTCCACTGGACTTATGTTTCCAGTGATTAATGTTTTAATCAATAAATTGGAGACAAAGAATCAGTTGAAGGCATTCAAGAGGACTGAAATCCCTTCTCGTTTCACGATTGCAGACATGGAACTGAACGGTATGTTTGTCGACGTGACTTATATGAACCATCAGTTGGATCTCTTGAATCAAACCAAACAGCAATTGGAGGAAAAGGCGTATGAAGTGTCAAACAGGAGGTTCAAGCTTTCCAGTCCCGCAGACATCGCCAAAGTCTTGTACGAAGACTTGAATCTGTTGTCCAACTATTATAGTTCTCAGAAGAATATTAAACCCAATTCTAAAGGAAAATATAACCGAAAATTACCCAAACATTTGAGTACATCGAAGGGTTCGCTCCTCAAACTGATGTCTTTGACAAAGAATCCATTGCCTCGTATTATACTGGACTGGCGTAAAGTCCAATACGCCATCAAGAACTCTATTCGTCCCGTTCTCAGCGCCTCTACTCTCGACCCAAAGTTTGGTCTTCATGTGATCCATGGTTTGTGCGACGATTGGACGTCCACCGGAAGGATAGTAATGTTTGAGCCAAACCTCATCGGTATTGTCAAAGACTTTTATGTCGATGGAATCACTATAGAAGCGGAGGAACTCATGAATGAAAGGATTACTTTCAGTCTAAGACAGAGTTTTATCGCTCGAAACGGTTATGTTTTAGTTTCAGCCGATTATTCGCAGTTAGAGCTCAGAATTTTAGCCCATCTCTCAAAAGATAAGCAATTACTTCAAGTACTCAATAATGGCGGCGATGTCTTCAAAAGTATTGCTTCCGTTTGGAGATCCAAAGCCATTGAAGAAATTAGTGACGAAGAAAGACAACAATCAAAACAAGTATTTCAGCCAATAATTACAAAACTGTTTTTTCAATTAGTCTTTAATTTCTGTTTTCAGATCGTTTACGGAATGATTTACGGAAAGGGAGAAAAGACTTTATCCGAAGACCTGGAAGTGACTGTAGAAGAAGCCAAAGACTTCATGGAATCGTTTATCGGAAGATATGAAGGCGTTAAGAGATTCATAGCTAAAACTGTTGAAGAATGTCATGAAACAGGTTTTGTGGAAACACTGAGCGGAAGACGTCGTTATTTACCACACATTCAGAGTAAGTCTTCTGCCGAAAGAGCTAAGGCTGAGCGACAGGCCGTCAATTCGACGATTCAGGGGTCGGCCTCCGATCTGGTGAAGACTGCGATGACTATTCTTCAGAATCGACTCTTTGAGGAGAAATCAATGGAAACCCGATTTGTTCTTCAGATGTACGACGAGTTGATGTTCGAAGTGAAGGAAGACTCGACTCAACAGTTTTCCCGAATTTTGGCCGAATGTATGCAAAACTGTCTGAAGAATTTTAGAGTCGAATTACCCGTCAGAGTGAAGGTCGGCCCCAATTGGGCTCAACTGCAGCCCATCGACCCCTTTGAATAGGTTTTAGTTGTTATTCCAATTTTCACTGTTTTTGATTATTTTATTCGAGTTTTTGCACGAATTTTATCGTTTATTCTTATATTTCATCAATTTTTTCAATCAATTATTTTAATATTTTAGTCATTTTTATTGAATTCAATGAATTATATTTCAATTCTATAATAAAATACATTTGATTTCGAAAGTAATATATTTGATATAAAAATAATAAAAGTAAAAAAAATCAGTTAAATATTTGTACTAAAAATGAAGAGTATATTCCATTAAATAACTTTTTATAAGAACAGAGACAAAGAGCGGAGAAAAAGAAGTGAATTAACTTTCGGACCACTCCTTAACTTTGAGTTAAATCGGAAAACAAGTGAAAGATAAAGATTGGAGTCAATGACACCTTTTAGTGAACCGTTTCCGAAGAGTTGACATTCGGCTCATTAGAAGACGTGTTCGTTGAATGTGTTTGTTCTGACTGTTCGTCGATACTATCGTTTTGCTGAATCACTTGTTCAGTGTTTGCACTCAACTTAGGAAATGATTGTCTGAGTTGTTTGTCGAGAAATTGAATACCAGAGTTAGGAATGACTCCGTTTCGGAGTGAATACAGTTCTACAGATTCGAAATTAAATTCAAAAGTCCTTACATTTTTCATAACAAATGTCTTCAGTTTACGACTCTTTTCAATGAATTCGAGTAAAACTGATTCAGAGATATGAATGTCTGTCAAAAATGACATAAATCTAATGCTTTTTAAAAACTTTAGTTTCGATAAAGACTTCAAAACCCCGTCAGTGACGACCACTTCTCCGCAATTAATGTATTGAAGTTCAGGAAAATATGTGTCAATTGATTGGAAGAAATGGTCGTTTACTTGGAATCTTAAGCCGAGTATCAAACGCTTTAAATGTTTGCATAGTTTGGGCGGTTCTCTCATTTCGAGCGGTTCTATGAAATTCATCGAATCTATGCTCAAAATTCTAAGTTCTTTGAACCGATTAATTGAATCATAAATTTGTTGAAAGCGTTGAATGTCCGCCAAATTAAGGGTTAAATAAATTTTTTTCAAATTTTCGGGCAATTGTTTGATGTAATTGACAAATGAGTCGTTGAGAGGAAAGGAGTAACTGATCTTCAATCGGGTAATTATTTCCAGTTTTGATAACTCTTTGAATAAATCGTTTGACTTTTTATTTGGATATTCTTTGATATCTATATTAAGTGATCTCAAAGTGTTTTTGTTGTTTTCCACAAATATTTTCAATCTTTCGAAGTCTTCCGCAAAATAACTAATTCTTAATGATTTCAATCGTTTGAATAAAATATTATTTCCGTCGAAAATGACCGATAGTTTGGATAAAAACATTTCCCGAAACCTAAAATCGACCTCAAAATTAAAGCAATGAACTAAATTTGGACACAATTTGGACAAATTTCTGGCCGAAGAGTCACTGAATCGTGTGATAAACAATGCTTTGAGTTGTGGTCCGACTGTTGACAGAAATTGTTGGACAACTCTTTCAAAGCCCTGGCCGTGGATTGAGATTCTGTTTAAAGACTTGAGGTTTACAGCAATCATTTGAAAGACGTCTGAGGGATCTTGCTCATTCTCCGTTTGGTAATTATTAAATCGGATTCTTCTTATGTTCGGACACTTCTTGAGGACCGACTCAAACGACTCGATTGTCAGTCGATATTTAGGGTCGAAGAGACCGATAGGAGAGTCGATCGGATCTTTCAAACCACAAGTGATTTGTAGATAATCTTGTGGTTTGAAGACAAACCTCTGGAACTGTTTGGACAGACATTCGAAGCGAAACTTGTCTTCAAACGAGAGATAACTCAATAGGACTTCACTCAAGTCATCGCCGAATCTCTCGAATGAGTCCTTACCATAGATTTCTGCCAAAGACTTCTCTGAAGAGTTGATATTAAGTGTATTTAATTGTTTGATTAAATTAATTGACATTTTGTTGATTTGTTGGACAAAAACTAACTTAAATTTTCTTAAATTAAATGAAAACAATGAACACAAAGA
>JAQIWP010002149.1:0-11922 GCA_034695525.1 Euzetes globulus
CTCTTTTTTTTCATAAATTCTTACTTTTTTAAATATGCTGGTTAAAAAATCTGAGCTCTTCCTTCAACACTTTGATATTTTGCAAGTTCATTCTGACTTTTTTTTTAGATATATATATATATTACAAATTTTTTTGAAATATACTTTTTTAAGTAAAGTATTAGAAAACCCGAAAATATTTTTATTCAAATTACAAATGAATTTATTTAAAGTTTAAATAATCAGTTTCTTTGACCAAACGTGATGTGAGATCTGCTAATTGTTTCAATTCATTTATATTAATATCTAAAGTTGATGGCTGACTTAAATTGGTTCTGGACAACTTATACAATATGACCAAATGCATGAACAGTAATAATAGGGATAATACTAGAAGTAGTCGTAATAGAAGTGATTCCCGGGAAGACGTTTTGCGCCAATACTTGAAGTCTTTGACGAACCTTTTCCAGGAGCTCTGGTTCTGGCTGTCATCCAGTAGCAGGGCGTCCACTTCTAATAGGTTGAGCTCTTCCTCCAGTTCCGATTCTGGACACGTCAGGAATGATGATATCGAGTCACGTCTTCAGTCGAATGGAAAATATTTATTCAAATTAAAACTTTTAAATGACTTAATTGTTGTTAGCCTTCATTTTATGAGCTGATATGGAAGCCCTGAACCCGACCCGACCTGACCCTCCCTTCTTGTTTGTAAACATCGTGTTCAAAAAACAGAAACTGTTCTAAATAACAAGGTTTGAGTGTATTACTGATCATTGATTACTTTAGATCTTGATTGATTAAATTGTTCTTGGTTAAAAAAAGGTATGGTTAAAATTGACTTGAGCCTTCCCTGACTTGTGTTGTTCATGTTCAAATTAAAAAACAATTGGGAACAAACCCTAAAGACCTGTGTTTCAATGGAATGTCATCTTCGAACACTTCTTCATCGATGATAATTTCTTCTTCTTGTTCGATAATATTCATGTTCTTCCGGGTGACAACACTCAGCTCTTCCTCCTTTGCCATCAGATTAGAAAATAAATCAATTGATTAAACACTAAAACTGTTTGTATGTCTCACATCATCCTCTTCAGAATCGGAGGCTACGCCCAGATTGGTGCCGTAGTTATAATGGATGAGCTGCCAGAGCTCGGAAACGGACATCTTCTGGCCGATGATAGTGTCCTGCCATAGCCTGTAGATGCGCTTAAAGGCCTTATCCCTGGCGACAAATGAGGTGAAGATATATTTATTTCCATTAGTTGTGATCACTTGAATGGCATTAGGAATGAAACCAATGGTATTGGCTTTGGTCAGTGCCGTAATATCACATAATTTGATTGTAACCACCGTTTCCCAGCCGAAGATATTGGCGTGAAATGTCAAATAGTTAACGGCCAGGTATAGTCGGCCCTGGATCAGGATCTCCTTCTGCAAGGCACAGGAAAAGTCGGCGATCAGCCGTTCGTTGGACGGAACCGTTTTGGCAAAAATCCGTCGAAACTCTAATAGTCTTGTCTTATATGATGGCAACAATAGATGTGACCACGATATCGATCGCTTCACCTTCTTATCATTTTTGCCTATAATTATAGTGGTTTTCATAGTTTAGCACAGAATAGCACAGAATAGCACAGAATAATAGACAAAATAATAATAATAAAAAAAATTGTGAAACAATTGAATGGAAAAATATTTTTGACTTCACTTTTCGTGTTTCACAATATTTACGAGAATTACTTGAATTGAAGTAATTATTAACTAAATAATAAACTTATGTTTATATTAGTGTCTATTGAACTGTTTATCAAATGATCTTGTCACTTTCTTTGGCTAATAATTATGGCTAAAATATTTGGGCACTAAATGTCAGAGACTTTGAACGAAACGGAAATCTCAAACATGAGATATGAATGGCTTTTGGAGGAAAAATGTTTGCTATCTTTACGAAAAATGAATGGAAAAAATTGATTAATTATTACTGAAAAGCAAACATAAGTAATGATTATCTAAAATATGGACGAAATACTAGATAAATAAATATTAAAAGCTATTAATTTTTAGGTCTAAAAGCTCAGGCTAAACTCCACTTCAGAGTTAATTACTAAAATACTGAAAGGAAAGACTATAAAAGCAATTATTTTTTGTTGTTGTTTTGTTAGGAAACTGACGGTTCAGTTGATAAAAATCAGAATCACTTTATAGTAATTACACGAACAAAAAATAATAATCAATTCTTTCCTTTACTTTGAAAGTCGACAAAAAATCGACTGAAATGTCGATAAACTCATTTTGAGACTAACATGAATTTATTATAATCTTGGTATGAAAAAATAGTGTATATGATCTTTACTCTTAATACTGTTGTCATTGATTTTATCCAAACTATTGGTTGACATTTGGAGAGGTCGGTTCTGGTTAGGCACGAATCGGAGCACAGCCAGCACTAAAAGACATACTTCTCATACGCTTTTCAATAATTAAACGTATTATTGATTTATTCAAAATCACGAACAGAGAAGAAAAGTCACCTTAACTACAATAGCGGTGTAGCGATAAGTCCTGTTCTCAGTTACGCATAAAAATTTATTATCTAAACAGATGTCTGTGCCATTCAAATGTCTTGTAACAAATGGCAACCCAATTGATAACACAGTCTATAGCACTGGTTTAACGGACAGACATAGACATAATAATATGTCTAAGAATATAATTTATTTAATAATTTTTGTTTGAAAAGCGGAATGAAAAGTAATTTTAGAATTGTTTGCCAACTATTGTTATCTGTTAAAGTGATCAAGTTACAAAACACTGGGCTTGTTATCAGAGAGCTATTCTGATCGCTGATAAACTGAACGAGTAAATAATTCTCTTATAAAATGATTGTAAACTCTTGACACTGCATTTTCATGCCTGTGCATTTGGGTGTTAAATTGATGTGGGCAATTAGCATGGGCAATTCCGTCGGCAAAAACCAATAGAGCGCATCACCAAATGTAAACACCATTAAAAGCCGGAGTCAAAAACACTCTCTTCTCACAAGGGAGAGAGGAAAGGCTATTGAACTTTGGATCTAAACTTTTTTTTCATATAATAGATATCTTTCATATTTTTATTGAGATATTCATAGAATTTATTTACTTTTCAGTAAAAATTTTATTTTTCTAATAAATGGAATATTTTGCGGCGAATTTCCCTAAAGAGGATAAATTTAGGGATATTTTAGTTAAAATGTTGTCTGAACTATCAAACAATATTTTGCTTCGAGAAAAAAGTTTGTTTTAGCCAACATTCTGTCTAATGAAAGTATTTTAACTTGATAAAATAATGTAAAAAGCGAATTATTTTCTTGATATGAACTGAAAAATTGTATTTCAATAAAACAATAACTCAATTGATTTGGAATTAAATCTGAAATTTAATATCATTTGTGATATCAGGAAAATAGATAAAATTGGGATTAAATTCAAAGGGCATTCAAAATGCTATTTCAAGTATTTTTTATTTGATTTGTTTCAAGGCTTAAACTATTTGGTCAGTGATTAGGAAAATAAATAAATAGATTTAAATCGCAAATTAAAATCAAATTAAACTTTTAGACGACAACAACATTACTGAATAACAATTTAATACCAGATATATAAGTAGTGATAAAGATTACAGCCTTTTGATACTCACTTGACATCAATTCAGAGTTTCATTTCACATGACATTTATGTATACATAAAAAGTTGAATTAATTAATAAACTCGAAAAGACTTTAATGAATTATCGACCAAATTAAGCCATATTTGTCGAGGTTTCTAAGGAAGTTGCATGAGCACGGTTGCAACAACAGGTAATGTCGATGTGTACTTTCCGCTAGACTTGCCGCTCAGCACTAGTTTTGGCATTCAATGTACTCATACTTAACTTTGAAAAATATAAAAAACATAAATAGCTTTGGGATTAAAAGTTTTTTAAACCAGTTTTACATTCAAACGACGAATAAAATTAATTGCTTTTAAGTTTAAGTGACTTTATTTTAGCAAAGTTTTCAACGAATTCTCTCTCTCTCTTTCTCTCCTCATTCTCTCTCTCCTCTCATTCTCTCTTATTACTTTCCCATACTGTCTGGTGCTCTCTCACTCTGTCATACTCTCTCATTCTCTTTAATAATCTCTTTCTCTGGCTCTCCCTTCTTCCCTTCCTCTCTCTCCCTCATTCTAGCTTATTGTCTCCCATACTTCCCCATACTCTCTTATTTTCTCCGACACTATCCCAGGCTCTCTGATTTTCGCCCACACTTTCCCATACTTTCTGATTCTCGCCGACACTCTCCCATACTTTCTGGTTTTCGCCGACACTTTTCCATACCTTTTGATTCTCTCCGACACTCTGCCATACTCTCTCATTCTCTCGCATACTCTCCCAAACTCTCTTGTTCTCTCCGACGCTCTCCCAAACCCTCTCATTCTCTCCCATACTCTTCCACACTCTCTCATTCTCCCTGATTCTCTCTAAAGGAGCTAACTTTTGCAAGGTATGTAACCATTTGTCGGTGTCTTTACTCAACACAGAACTGCCTAAAAGCCATATATTGTAGTGAATGGCATAGAATCTGATCATTGCTTTGTCTTTGGAGGAGAGCAGTCCATAACCGCTTTCAAACATATCCAGAACAGAATAGTCGCCGTGTGAGCTGAGCAACAGTTCTCCCAAATCAAAGAGTGGGTCCCCACACATACAGTCGGCAAAGTCTATGAATCCGGTCAACTCATAGCCATTGCCATCAGAACTGAGTCCAACTCTTGTATTGTTGGCGCAAATGTCTGAATGCAATAGTTTTGGCTCAGAATAAGACTTGAGGTACGGCTTGCAGTCCACAAATAACTTGCTCAGTGCTTCAAACATAGTCTTTTCGATAAGATTGTTGGCCAGACACTTGTCGAGGTTATCCGGGTATTCGTCTTCAAACATTTGCAGCCAATTGTCATACTTTGCGACCAGTTTTTGGCCAATTGTGTCAATTTGGGTGATATAACCGAACCGTTGGCAGCACTCAATTGAATGCAATCTCTTCACATGAAATCCCATTTGACTGTAGATGTGCTCCAATTGACTCTTGTCCTCCACTTTTGACAGATCAATGTCTGGCAAAAACGATTCTATCAAATAATTGGTTGATAGGTGAAGTAGTTTTGGACCAGGAATCGAATTCTGATCCAGGATGTCCAGGATGTAGGCTTGAAATCTGGGATTGTGCATTCGGGGACAGTCTGGTTCAGTCAGTTTACGTGGAAACCGAATGATTATTTTTTCTGCTTGATCATCTTGGAGATTATTCTTGTCAAAAGTGGCACAGAATATCCAGTTATCACAACCAGAGGACAGGTCCTCAATATTTACCACACTTGCATTTGGGTAGTGCTCATTCAGTACTGATATTACTTCATTCATGTCTATCTTCTTGGTCGATTGCATCATTAGTCGACAAAATTGGTCCTGATTATTCAATCAGAAGAATGTATCAAGAACAAAATAACAAAACACCAGAATTAGGTTCAGGGAAACAATACGTCAAGAAAAGTGTTTAATAAACAACGTTGTTAAATAAATAAACAGATGGTCAACTTTGAATTGAAAGAAAAATTTATTAAATTTATCAAGCACAATAATATTTACTTTGTTTAATCAAATATTTTGCAGTAGAAAGATCCTGGTTATAATCTTCAAAGGTCAAAGTTAATTTTAAATTAAATATGCTTTTGATTGACATTTTTTATGTTAATTACAATTGTCGGCTTTAAAGACCAAATTTTGAAAAATAGGTTATCTGCTCACTGAGTGACTGATAGAAAACTGTATTGATTTCAATACTATCAACGCGACTGCAGTTACAGTGTTTTGATTTTCTGTCAATTCATTCATGTGTTTTGACTCAATACTATTGTTTTGGTTTTATTTTGACTGAAAGTCTTAATTAAATTAAATTTTATTTCTGCATTGATTTTATAATTTGATTTAATTATCAGCCAATCAGAGGAGTACTATCCGATGGCATCGCATACAGTTCTTAAGGAACAGCTGTCTGAAATGGGTTTCGACGAGAGCCTGATGTAAGTCTCACTCAGTCTATTGTGTGTCAGACACTTAAGGTTTACCCATTTTAAGGTTCAGATCATTTGTTTTGATTGTTTTCATCAGCAGAGCGTTTGTCTTAAACCTTGGTTTTGGCAAACTTTGAATGATTTGTTTGTCGTCTTTGATTGTCAATTGATTTGTCTTTAGCTCCAAAGCATTGGACCGATTGGGCGAAAAGGCGACCATCGAGTCAACCATCAATTCCATCGAAGATTTGATGAATAAGACCACTGATGACGAGGCCGTTGAAGAAGATAATAAAAATGGCGTCAAAAGCGCCGATGAGTCAAATGCTGATAAACGTGAAGACACGGATCCGAATGCTGTGATCGAAGACGAGAAGGAAAGGGAGCGAAAACTTTTAGCATATGAAGAGAGGATCAAACAGAGACGACTCGAACGGGAAGGTATGTCAGAGCAACAGATCGGTCCGATTGAGATGTTCTCTTAATTGTCTTCTGTTTCGCCAAACTCTTAGCCAAAGAAAAAGAAGAAGAATTAAAACGAGAGATCAAACGGCGCGAAGAGGGCAAAGGAATGGGCAAAATGAAGGACGAATTGGAACAACTGCAGCGCAAACGGGCCGCCGAAGAGATGCGCCGGGAAAAGGCTGAACAGAAGGCGGCCAGGGATGCTGTCCTTGCTCAGATTGCCAGAGATCGGGAAGAACAGCGCTGTTCACGTGAGGCTGGTTCGGCGGCGACGGCGGTCGTGGCACCGATGCAGACGTCTATCGCTTCCAAAGAAGGCAAGTGTCGTCTGGCGATCCGACTCCTGGACGGCAAACAGCTGGTCAACGAGTTCGACAGCAGGGAAACCCTGTCCGCCGTCCGGGTCTTTGTCATAACACAGGCAGGCACCGACTGCGAGATATCCTTCGTTATGCCACCCCTTACGCCCTTTACTGAAGACGATATGCAAAAACCACTGAACGCTTTAGGTCTGTGCCCTTCTGCCAGAGTTCACGTCATTAAACGTTAACTAATTATTTATTAATTAGTTTTAATTATTAATAAAAAAATTTCTCAATTTTTATATCACTTTTTTTTTGTTTTTTTTCCCTTTCATTGAATTTCTTTCGAAATATTTTCAATTGATTTCCGAAATATAAGTAAACATTATTTTTCGTATAAATCTATGAAATTCTTATAGATTTATAGATCGTTTTTATATAAATCTTTGAAAAGAAATGTTTTATAAAATAAATGCTTTTTTTGAAAATTGGCCACAAATTGAATGAAATTAAAGGAAAATAACATTTTGTTTATCACAGACTTTATTTGGACTTTAATTTGGTTTTCAATCAGTGTTTTACTCATTATTTTATTGACAAATGAATCAATTGTTTGATAGAAAAGTTACCGTAATTTAAAAAACACAAGTTTTAGACAACTTTCGGGGAATTAAGTCATTTTTGAATTATTCCCCGATTTTCAATGGTCTGTGAAATAAATAATCGTTCGAATGGACAGGTATTACAAAGTGTAGGGACAGCCGTTCAGTTCAAATGTTGGCTATGGTTTGAGAGGAGTTCAATTTGTTTTACGTTGAATTCTTCGAGAATTTTCCATAAAATTCTTAGTTTCAATGGTTAGGAATAGTTTTATTTAGAAATACAGTCTATCCTCGTTTTAAGTGGCACGAATTATTTAAACAAATGATTCAATCTAATGTTAATTCACCTCTACTAAAATTCCATATAAAAATCGATTCTGACCTGGACAATTGTTTTTAAACAGAGGATAGACTGTAAGAATTTAAAGAAATCGATTTTACCTACCCTTTTGAACTTTACTTTACCTCTCACTGGGACTAAAAAACTAATCAATCACTCGATCTCTAAGTTTTTATCGATTATTTGTAATATTATTTCAATGGCAATGTGTTAAAAGTAGAAAAATGTTCATGTTATTCAAATCTCTGCTAGTCCTTTCGTTACGGATTACTCAGGGTGAGCTTAAAGAACCGTTTATTACCCCCTGAGGGAATAGCAGGGAAGTGAAGTAATTCATTGAGTGTCTTAAATAATTGGATTCGAAACCTATTTGTACTGATTCTGTGACTCTTCATATGTGGGCGGCGGTGGTCGAAAATGATGCTGAGCATAGGCCGGGTACACAGCTGAAGCCATCCCTGGCTCGGGACAGTCCTCTGATGGCAATGTAGGGTCAACTCTTGGCGCCACGATTATGTAGGCAATTTGCTGTTCCTGTCGTCGGCCAGGCTGGAGTGACAGTGTTTGGGGACTGACTAATACGTGGCCACTAATCACTTGGGTTTTGAAACATTGGCTACAATTGCAACAAATGAATACCAGAAGCGATGAGACCAATGAGAAGATGAGAATCCAACCGATATGTCGACTGAATAGCACTCCGATTACCGCACATATGAACAGAATAATGAAATAAATTCCTGTTTTAGGGATAGAGTAGAGGTTAGTTTGGATGCATTGAGTTTAACTATTCTTCTGAATACAGCCGAATCTGATTATAGTAAACTGTCCTGGGATAAAATATTTAAACTTTACTAAAGCTAGCTTTTATAATAATTTATAAAAAGATTAAATTGAATGACTTTGCTTAACTTTACTGGAATACTATAAACAGGTTCGACTGTATTAGAAAAATTGGTAAAACTAGGAATTTGAATAAAAATAATGTTTATTATTATTATTATTAATCAGTAAATACTGGAAAATTCTCGACTTTTCCCTCAAATGATTTGACGTAAATTTATCTATTATTTCCTAGAAAAACAATTCTTAGTGCTTGATAATCAAGATTGGTTGTTATTTTTAACTTTCACTATTATAAATTAAGTAGATGAGAATTGACATGCAAATTATTCAAAGAATTGTTGACATGGCGAGCATTCAGTTTTAGTGAAAATTCTGTCACCTCCTTGACTATCCCTGGTCTTAAAGACAGTCAATTTTGAACAGCAATAAAAAGTACATTAAATTGTTTGAATCGTTGAATATTATGCAAAATGACTTCACTATTGATTCAAAATTAAATCTATTTTTATAGACACTTAAACCAAGAATTAGAAAATTCTCGTCATTTCTCTGTTTTAATTGAAAAATCAATAAATATTTGAATAAAAATTCTTGAATAACACAAAAAAAGTTGATTAAAAAATTCAGACAATACTTACGTAAAAATAATTTTAGAAAATACTGTCTATTATTTGACTGGTTATTATGGGCTCGATATTCGTCTATCATATTTCAATCCATAAAAAAGAATTTGAATATTTTTTACATTAAAATTAATGAATTTTTCATTTCACAATTCTTTATTATTCTTTAACCCAGTAAGAAACAAAAGTCTATTGACACAGAATGCCAGATGAGTTTTCGATCGTTAATTGAAACAGACGTTTGAATAAACAGATTATTCTGTTTTCCAGTACTCTTATAAACTGATGGCTAATATTACTGTTGACTGAAGAAGAATGTGATGTCACACAACTGTATGGTTGAGATATTGATAGAGAAAAGCCAAAACCTGTGCCTACGTTAACACTAACGTAATGTTCTGTATCCATGACAACCAGCAAGTTCTTAAAAGTTAGACATTTCTTAGTCTGTTTTTCAAATGAAATTCGATAAATACATTTACAGTCTATCTTCGGTTTAAACGAATCAGATTGAAGAGAATTCTTTTCAAACGTTTTTTGATAAATTAGTAAATTTTTAGGCAATTTTCAACCACTGTTTGAAAATTTCAATTTTAAATTAATCTCAAATTGTCAGAACAGAATGTCCTTGTAACTAAAATAAACATGTGAAACTATGAATTATTAATCATTTGAAATGTTCTTACTTCTAACTTCAAACATTCTAACTTTCCTTATGATTTATTATAAAAATATGTTTTTCCATTCAATGTTAACACAAAGCAAAATTTACAGTATCTGTTCTTGTAACTTTAAAAGATAGAATGATATTTATTTTAATAACCGCGTCAATTATCTATTTCCCAATCATAAATTCAGGTGAGCCAGCTAACCTGAACTTGTCTAAGAATCAGCAAGCTGAACAAGCAGGTTCTCTTAGAATATGTCCTCGGAATTGGAAAGAATATAAAGAATTAAAGTTTAATAAAACCAAATGTTTTAAACCATTCTATGAAATGGTTGGCAGAGATGAGGCTCAAAGAAGGTGTCAACAAATGGGAATTGGGTTTGACTTAATCGAAATTCATTCCATGAATGAGCATGATACAATTGTCAAGGCATTAGCCGAAAGTGGTATGACTCCAATCAGTCCTATTATTTCATTCATTTTTATTGACATTTATTTTTAATTCATAGTCTTTATGCTCAATGACTTCAACGACGATATGTTCAATAATTTTAGGCCTCAGGTCTGGATCGGAGCCAAAAGAGTGCCTTTCGGTGGAATCAAAGATTTCCAGTACAGAAGTGGCTGCGGAATAAAGGACTTCAACTTCTGGCACAAAGGACAGCCCAATGACCACTTCAATAACGAGGATTGCGTCCATATGATGCTGGACAACATATTCATGGGAATGTGGGCCGACTATAATTGTAATGCAAAGATGTATTACATTTGTCAGTTCGTCAATGACTTGAGACCGCCCTGTAATCAAACCAATTATAATCTCTTCGGATATAATGAAACGAATTCTGCGATTCATAAAAGCCATGGACTTTACATAAAACCAAACTCAACGACAAATAAAGAGCCCAAAAGTTAGTTAAAAACAATTACCGTCATTTAATCTGATCATGATTATTTTTAAGCAGGAAACACTTCTCATACGTCAGTGGACAGACATGGTTCTAGTCCTAATAGACCTATCTTTCCCAATCCATTTGAATTTATTAGTCGATTGATTGATAGGTTTCGGACAGTTTTGAAATTTCAATAAAAATTTTGTTTATTTTGAAAACTAATATCATTTGCATAATTAAACTTGATGAAAGGTTATTATATTATAAAAGTGCCGGGATAAGACAAAAGTGACCTTTGGTGATCAAGTTTCAATGTTGACGACATATTATGTATTTTTGTTCATGAGCTTCTTACTCTTTTCTACTTGTTTCTAACTTTCTGAAAGGGATTGATATATCTGTTTCTTGCGCATTTTCACTTGCTTAAAAATAGCTTTTTGTCTAACATAGTGTCATGACAACATGTTAAATTTTTTCAAAGATTGTAATAATACAAACGCCAATATAAATGAACAGATCTTAAGTTCAAAACAGGAAATCGAAAGGTTTCACCGCCAGAGCCTGGAGTGGAAACCGGTCGCACCCATTTCCCCCAAAGCCCATTTCCCCCAACGCCCATTTCCCCCAATGCCATTTTCCCTAATAACAATTCCCTTGATTATTTTTAAAAAAAAATCACATTGATAATTAAAATATCTACCTTGATCAATTGTTTTAAAACAAATATTTAGTTTTGTAATAAACAAATCTAATAATTAAAAACTTCAGTGATAAGTTTCGATCAACTTTAAATTTTATCTTTTTATTTATCTCCATTCTACAGCTTGCTCATTCTATACTGCTTATTTTAAAAGTTTAAATGATATCCAAGCTTGAATGAAAATTGAATTGGAACTAAATAAAAAATTATCAAGTTTTGATCAAATATTTTTGCATTACATATTACCCTTTTTTGTTCATGTTAGAATTTTTTTAGCTCTATTTAATATTCACATTGGGGGAAATGGTATTGGGGAAAATGGTATTGGGGGAAATGGGCTTTGGGGGAAATGGATGTGACCCTTGCTTGACCTATGCTGTTGCCTTATGGCAAGTTTATAAATATGGTATCAATAA